>JAUIMM010001391.1:212500-350000 GCA_031769625.1 Taudactylus pleione | reverse complement strand
CACACACACACACACACAGACTGACACACAAACACACAGACTGACACACACACACACACACAGACTGACACACACACACACACAGACTGACACACACACACACACAAACTGACACACACACAGACTGACACACACAGACTGACACACACACAGACTGACACACATACACAGACTGGCACACAAACAGACTGACACACACACACACAGACTGACACACACACACACACACAGACTGACACACACTCAGACTGACAGACTGACACACACACACACAGACTGACACACACACACACAGACTGACACACACACACACAGACTGACACACACAGACAGACTGACACACACAGACTGACACACACAGACTGACACACACAGACTGACACACAGACTGACACACACAGACTGACACACACACACACAGACTGACACACACACACACAGACTGACACACACACACAGAGACTGACATACACACACACAGACTGACACACACACACACACACTGACACACACACAGACTGACACACACACAGACTGACACACACAGACTGACACACACACACACACAGACTGACACACACACACACACAGACTGACACACACAGACTGACATACACACAGACACACACACAGACAGACTGACACACACACACACACACACACACACACACAGACTGACACACACACACACACACACAGACTGACACACACAGACTGACACACAAACAGACTGGCACACACACACACACAGACTGACACACACACACACACACACACACAGACTGACACACACACAGACTGACACACACACACACAGACTGACACACACACACACACACAGACTGACACACACACAGACAGACTGACACACACACACACACACAGACTGACACACATACACACAGACTGACACACAGACTGACATACACACAGACTGACACACACACACATACACACAGACTGACACACACATACATACACACAGACTGACTCACTCGACCACCTGCAGGAAATGACTATGCAGAATTACTATTAATATAATGATGCATGTATATAGCTATATTTAGCTACAGGGCCGTAGCTAGTGTAGTGCGGCCGGTGCCATCGCACAGGGCACCACAGGTGGTTGGGCGCTGTTTGGACCTGTCAATTTTCTGTTTATTATCATTCTTGCTTGTAGCTTCCTCTTATTTCATCCCCAGCATCTCCTGGCCTTCCCTATCTCTTCCCTGGCACTTCCCCATGAGGCCATGGCCCTCTCTCAGGTGCACTATATTATGTCCCTATTTATCCCCAGCATCTCCTGGCCTCCCCTATCTCTTCCCTGGCCCTTCCCCGTGAGGCCATGGCCCTCTCTCAGGTGCACTATATTATATCCCTATTTATCCCCAGCATCTCCTGGCCTCCCCTATCTCTTCCCTGGCCCTTCCCCATGAGGCCATGGCCCTCTCTCAGGTGCACTATATTATGTCCCTATTTATCCCCAGCATCTCCTGGCCTCCCCTATTTCTTCCCTGGCCCTTCCCCATGAGGCCATGGCCCTCTCTCAGGTGCACTATATTATGTCCCTATTTATCCCCAGCATCTCCTGGCCTCCCCTATCTCTTCCCTGACCCTTCCCCATGAGGCCATGGCCCTCTCTCAGGTGCACTATATTGTATCCCTATTTATCCCCAGCATCTCCTGGCCTCCCCTATCTCTTCCCTGACCCTTCCCCGTGAGGCCATGGCCCTCTCTCAGGTGCACTATATTATATCCCTATTTATCCCCAGCATCTCCTGGCCTCCCCTATCTCTTCCCTGGCCCGTACCCATGAGGCCATGGCCCTCTCTCAGGTGCACTATATTATGTCCCTATTTATCCCCAGCATCTCCTGGCCTCCCCTATCTCTTCCCTGGCCCTTCCCCATGAGGCCATGGTCCTCTCTCAGGTGCACTATATTATGTCCCTATTTATCCCCAGCATCTCCTGGCCTCTCCTATCTCTTCCCTGGCCCTTCCCCATGAGGCCATGGCCCTCTCTCAGGTGCACTATATTATGTCCCTATTTATCCCCAGCATCTCCTGGCCTCCCCTATCTCTTCCCTGGCCCTTCCCCATGAGGCCATGGCCCTCTCTCAGGTGCACAATATTATGTCCCTATTTATCCCCAGCATCTCCTGGCCTCCCCTATCTCTTCCCTGGCCCTTCCCCATGAGGCCATGGCCCTCTCTCAGGTGCACAATATTATGTCCCTATTTATCCCCAGCATCTCCTGGCCTCCCCTATCTCTTCCCTGACCCTTCCCCGTGAGGCCATGGCCCTCTCTCAGGTGCACTATATTATATCCCTATTTATCCCCAGCATCTCCTGGCCTCCCCTATCTCTTCCCAGGCCCTTCCCCATGAGGCCATGGCCCTCTCTCAGGTGCACTATATTATGTCCCTATTTATCCTCGGCATCTCCTGGCCTCCCCTACCTCTTCTCTGCCCCTTACCCATGAGGCCATGTCCCTCTCTCAGGTGCACTATATATATTATGTCCCTATTTTTCTACTTCAGGGTCCATAGGGGGTCCACAGGGTTGACCTTGGGGATATAGCTGGATCAGGATCCATGGGCACCACACAGTTAAGCTTTTAGCTCCCAGGATGCACTTGGGTCCTCCTCTATATCCCGCCCCCGAGCCACAGGCACATCAGTGTAAGCTGGTGCCCGGCCGGAGTCGGTCACCGCGCAGGGGGGCTGCAGGAGCAGCCCCCAGAAGCTTTTTATTTATTTTAGTTTCTCTTTTTACTACAGACGGCAGCGAAGGGCTGTCTGTACAGACGCCCACGCTGCCGCTCTGATCCCCGACTGGCGCCGCGACGCCAGTACTGATCTGGGGATCGCGGCGGGAGGACAGAGTCCGTACTAGCCGGACTCTGTCTACCTCCCAGGACTGCTGCCGGAGTCGCCGGGGATTCAGGTAAGCCGCGCGTCGCTGGCTAGCGGCGGCGCGCGGAATACCTTAAATGCAGTCCTTTAGCCTCCGGTCCTGGGGACAGACCAGAGGCTGCTGGCAGTGGCGGCGGGCCCCCCCATAACCCGTGGGACCACTAGACCACCAGGGATAACCGGCAAGCGGGAAGCCAGCATCCCTGGGGTTAATGGCCAGCCAGGGGAGGAAGCCTTCCCTGTTCAGCGGCTCCTCCCCTCAGCTCAGCGCGCTTTTCAGCCTGCATGTCTAGCGTCCCTGAGCTGCAGTTCACTCGGCCACTCCTCCTCTGAGGTCTCTGGCGGCCATTTTTTTCTACATGTGGCAGCGCAGATCCCTCAGGGAGCACGCGGACCGGTCCCCCTGTGTACCTCTCCCCTGATTAAGGACAGCGTACACAGCACTATAGCCCTCCCAGACACTGAATCTGGGCGGTTGAGTGTAGTGTAAAGGTGCAGTGAGTATATCTTCCTGCATGGTATGTGACTTTTGCTAGTGCTGCCTGTCTGTGTTTTTCTCTTATTACTGTCAGCTTATATCTATCTCTTTCCTTCTTCCTTAGCCCTACAGGTGTGGAGGAGGGGCTTTTCTACTAACCTCACATATATAAATCAAGTATTTGTGAGGTCTGTCACGTACAGTTGTGTGCTACACAGTGCCATATTCAGGACTGTTGTTCAGCACACAGGGAAGTGCAGTTCTTTTTTCCTCTATTGCCATATATATTTTGTCTGTACATTATATTTGGTTATGTCTGAGGGTGAAGTTGAGCACTCCGGGACTCCAGTGTTGTTTTCCTGCAGGCGCTGCTCTGCGGGATCACATAGGGAAGAGGCATCTCTGGATGGCCTTTATGAGCGGTGTCAGTTGACTCCTGGTCAATCCAGACCCCCTATGACACAGGAGCCACCATGGGCTATGTTTTCACAGGTGCTGGTGTCTCTGGCGGACCGCCTTGCGGCTCTGTCTGCTGTCCCTACGAGGACTCTGTCCCAGCCTACCATTTCCCATTACCAGTGTACCCCGCAATTATTGCAGAGTTCCTCTGGGTCACAGACTGTGGCCCCTTATTCAGGATTGCCTATCTATTTTCAGGCCACTCCTTCTACACAACAGTCTGTGATGCCTTTCCAGGCCAATGTGGCAGCTCCTCCACCATGGGTGGACGTGCTCTCCAGTTCAGTCCAGAGTCTGGCAGCTGCATCTTCGACTTTTCAGTCGATGCTGCACAATGACAGGTCTGCAGGGGCGTCTAAGCGTGCACATAAGTTGCATGCGGCGCAGATTTCGGACACTGAGGGGTCCTCAGATGAGGGTGATGTCCAGGACGACTCCGATTCGTACACCTCGGCTCAGGAGTTGGAATCTCGGTCGTCTATTAATGTACGAGCTCTGGTTAGGGCGGTGCGTGCCATTCTCCTAATAGAGGATGAGGCACCTGATCCTAAGTAGAAATTCCCTAGTTTAAAAAAAAAAAAAAAAAAAACTAAGGTGACTTCGGCGGTATTCCCCCTATCTGATCAATTAACGGATCATATGGCGGTGGCTTGGCAGACACCCAGTAAGAGATTTGTGCCTCAAAAGAGGTTGGCTTCCAATTATCCATTCCCGGAGGCGCATTGTAGGAAGTGGGTAGCTCCACCGGCGGTGGATTCCCATGTCACACGCCTTATTAAGAGTGCTACGCTGCCAATACCGTCAGTTTCCTCGTTAAAGGATCCCACGGACAGAAAGGTTGAGGCTTGCCTTAAGTCTGTTTATTCCCTCTCGGGAGCAATTGCTCGCCCGTCCATGGCCATTTCCTGGGTGGCTAAGGCCATTGAGGGTTGGGCCAATGCCTTAGGGGACACTTTTCCTGAGGATACTCAGGAAGTCCAGAGGGCATTACTAGGACAGATGAGTGATGCGGCTTCTTATATTGGAGAAGCTTCCTTGGACGCTAGTCTGCTAACCTCTAGGGTGTCGGCTGCGGCTGTGCATGCCCGCCGCTCCTTATGGCTGAGGTCCTGGAGAGCAGACGCTGATTCAAACAAGGGCCTGGAGGCCTTACCTTTTAATGGGGAATTACTTTTTGGTCCAGACTTGGATAGGATCGTGGATAGACTGGCTAGGTCCAAGAAACAAGCTTAGAGTGCCAGGCGTCCCTCTTCCAAACAGGAAGATAAGCCTTCCGCCTGATGGGACGGGCCTCCCTCTGGGGGATCCCAGAGGGGAGGCTGACTTCTTCATTTCGCCCAGAGCTGGTTCAATACCACCACCGATGCCTGGGTGCGAGAAGTGGTCTCCCAGGGGTACGCCCTGTCTTTTCGGCGCAGACCGCCTCACTAGTTTTTCTGCACGAGTCCTTCTCAGGACATAGCCAAGGCTATGCTGATCAGGGAAGCTATAGACTCCTTGCTGACTGCAGGGGTCATTGTACCTGTTCCACAATCTCAGCATGGGATGGGGTACTATTCTGCTGTTTCTGGTACAGAAACCCAATGGCTCCCATCGACCCGTTCTAAATTTAAAGTCTCTGAACAGGTTTCTCAGGATTCCCAGGTTCAGAATGGAAACCTTGTGTTCCATAATTCTGGCTATGGAACCAGGGGATTACATGGTCTCCCTGGATATCCAGGACGCTTACCTCCATGTGCCGATAGCAACGTCACATCAGAGGTGTCTGCGGTTCGCTCTGTTGCACCGTCACTACCAGTTCCGGGCTCTCCACAGCGCCGAGGGTGTTCACCAAGGTGATGGCAGTTATGGCTGCCCACCTTCGGAACCAGGGGGTACGGTTGTTAGCGTATCTGGACGACCTCCTATTGCTGGCAAGCTCTCCGGAGGTTCTGCTGCAACATCTCCAACTGACGGTGGCTTGTCTGCAGATGCACGGGTGGTTAATAAATTGGAGGAAGTCATCCCTGATCCCATCTCAGCAGATGGTCCATCTGGGGGCCCTCCTAGACTCTCATCAGCAGCGGATCTTTCTAACTCCAGAAAAGGTATCTTCCCTACAGTTGCGGATACGCAGTTGCCTGGATTGTGCCAGTCTTTCGGTACACTCGGCAATGAGAGTGCTGGGTTCCAGGGTGTCTGCATTCGACATGGTGGAATTTGCCCAGTTTCACTCCAGGCCTCTGCAGAGGCTGATTCTAGCAAACTGGAATGGGTTGCCTCACCGGATCCGGTCACAGACCCTGGTGCTATCTCCGGATGTACGACAGTCCCTGAATTGGTGGCTTTAAACAGCTCACCTCCTCGAGGTTCGCCCCTTTTGGATCCCGGACTGGGTTCGGCTCACGACAGATGCCAGTCTTCGGGGTTGGGGGGCGGTGACAGGCTCCTTGTCACTTCAGGGTCGTTGGACAGCGGAGGAAGCGGCTCTCCCCATCAATGTTCTGGAACTAAGAGCCGTGTACAGGGCTCTGCAGTCGGCCGGCACCACTCTTCACGGAAGGGCGGTGCAAGTGCAGTCAGACAACGCCACCACAGTGGCGTACATCAATCACCAGGGAGGAACTCGCAGCCGGGCTGCGATGGCAGAAGTGTCTCACATCCTAACCTGGGCGGAGTGCCACTTTCCAGCGATCTCTGCAGTCTTCATTCCCGGAATCCTCAATTGGGAGGCAGACTTCCTCAGCCGTTACGACGTGCATCCAGGGGAATGGTCGCTTCATCCAGAGGTATTCCAACTACTCATGGACAAGTAGGGACTGCCGGAGATGGACTTGATGGCCTCTCGTCACAATCACAAGTTGCCCGTGTACAGGTCAAGGACAAGGGACGACGGCGCCAGTCTGGTGGACGCTCTGTAGGTCAGATGGACGTTTCAGCTGGCATATCTGTTTCCTCCGATATCCCTTCTGCCTTGGGTCCTGCGCAAGTTCTAGCAGGACGGAGGCACTCTGGTACTGGTGGCCCCAGCGGGGCCAAGACGTCCGTGGTACTCCAACCTACAGAGTCTGTCCATCGACGTTCCGTACCTTCCTCCTCAGCGGCAGGACTTGTTGTCTCAGGGGCCCTACCTTTACCCGGATCTGGGTCATCTATCTTTGACGGCGTGGCTCTTGAGACGGCCGTCTTAAGGTCCCGGGGCTTTTCTAGTTCCATTATTTCCACCATGCTGAGGGCACGCAAGCCTGCTTCTGCAAGGATTTACCATAGAGTGTGGCACACGTACTTTCAGTGGTGTGAGTCCAGAAACTTATGATCCTCAGGTATTCAGAGTTTCAAGGATTCTGGCTTTTCTTCAGTCGGGTTTGGACTTAGGTTTACGCCTTTCCTCTCTGAAGGTGCATGTGTCTGCTTTATCGGTTTGGTACCAACGTAGAATTGCTATGTTACCGGACGTACAGACTTTTTTTCCAGGGTGTTCTCAGGATTCTCCTGGCTATTGCTTCAGCAAGGAGGGTTTCCGAGTTGGGGGCACTTTCATGTAGTCCCCCCTTCTTAATTATTTTCTCCAGGACAGAGCAGTGCTTCGCACTCGTCCTGAGTGTTTACCTAAGGTTGTCTCTAAGTTCCATATCAATCAGGAACTGGTGGTCCCAGCCTTTCAGTCCCCTGATCTTACAGCAGGGGAGACTTCGTTGGACATTGTCCGTGCTCTCAGAGTTTATGTTGATCGGACTGCTTCTGTTCGAAAGTCCGACTCCTTGTTTGTCCTCTTTGGTTTTCATAAGAGGGGTTGGCCTGCCAACAACCAGACTTTGGCCCGTTGGTTTTGTTCTGTTATTAGGGAGGCTTAGATACGAGAGCATTTACCTGTTCCAGCCTCTGTTAAGGCTCATTCCACTCGTTCTGTGGGCCCTTCTTGGGCTGCTAAACTAGGTGCCTCAGCTGTTCAGCTGTGTAAGGCAGCCACTTGGTCTTCGGTTCAAACGTTTCTAAGATTTTATGCGTTTGACACCTTTGCCTCTCAGGATGCATCCTTCGGGCGCAGGATTCTCCTTTCTGCACAGGAGCGTCCCCGCCCTTAGTTGAACTGCTTTGGGACATCCCCAAGGTCAACCCTGTGGACCCCCTATGGACCCTGAAGTAGAAAACAAGAGATATGGTAAGAACTTACCTTTGTTATCTCTGTTTCTACGAAGTCCATAGGGTCCACAGGGCGCCCGCCCTGACGCACCTGGCTTCTAATGGGCTGTGTTGCTGGTCACCGGTATTTCCGTCTCCTTTTTCTGTGAGTATGGTTTCTTGTGTGTTCCAGTCTTCCTTCTCTCTGTTCCATATTCTCCTCCGGCCTAGGCTGCTTACCAACTGAGGTGCCTGTGGCTCGGGGGCGGGATATAGAGGAGGACCCAAGTGCATCCTGGGAGCTAAAAGCTTAACTGTGTGTTGCCCATGGATCCTGATCCAGCTATATCCCCAAGGTCAACCCTGTGGACCCTATGGACTTCGTAGAAACAGAGATAACAAAGGTAAGTTCTTACCATATCTCTTGTTATCCCCAGCATCTCCTGGCCTCTCCTATCTCTTCCCTGGCCCTTCCCCATGAGGCCATGGCCATCTCTCAGGTGCACAATATTATGTCCCTATTTATCCCCAGCATCTCCTGGCCTCCCCTATCTCTTCCCTGGCCCTTCCCCATGAGGCCATGGCCCTCTCTCAGGTGCACTATATTATGTCCCTATTTATCCCCAGCATCTCCTGGCCTCCCCTATCTCTTCCCTGGCCCTTCCCCATGAGGCCATGGCCCTCTCTCAGGTGCACTATATTATGTCCCTATTTATCCCCAGCATCTCCTGGGCTCTACTATCTCTTCCCTGGCCCTTCCCCATGAGGCCATGGCCCTCTCTCAGGTGCACTATATTATGTTCCTATTTATCCCCAGCATCTCCTGGCCTCTCCTATCTCTTACCTGACCCTTCCCCATGAGGCCATGGCCCTCTCTCAGGTGCAATATATTATGTCCCTATTTATCCCCAGCATCTCCTGGCCTCCCCTATCTCTTCCCTGGCCCTTCCCCATGAGGCCATGGCCCTCTCTCAGGTGCACAATATTATGTCCCTATTTATCCCCAGCATCTCCTGGCCTCCCCTATCTCTTCCCTGGCCCTTCCCCATGAGGCCATGGCCCTCTCTCAGGTGCACTATATTATGTCCCTATTTATCCCCAGCATCTCCTGGCCTCCCCTATCTCTTCCCTGGCCCTTCCCCATGAGGCCATGGCCCTCTCTCAGGTGCACTATATTATGTCCCTATTTATCCCCAGCATCTCCTGGCCTCCCCTATCTCTTTCCTAACCATTCCCCATGAGACTATTCCTCTTTTTTTGGGTGCATTATGTCCCTCTGAAAAATGAGGGGGGCGCAGTGGCGTAACTAGGGCAGGGTGAGCGGGGCACGTGCCGTGGGACCGGCGGCGCCAGGAGGTGCCGGCCCGTCCTAGTTAGCCAGTGTAGCGCCGACCACAGTGAGTGTGGTCAGTGCTACATATTTACACAGGAACGGCACTAGGCTTCCCTGCGCCTGTCCTGTGCTGCATAGCTGCGCCCCTTCCCTCACCCTGAGCGCTTGCCCAATAGCTCCAGGAGGAGGGTGGCAGGCGGGCTCAGACTGTGCTAACACAGACATCGCCGCCAGCGCTGGCGGCGATGTGTGTTAAACAGCAGCCAATGAGAGTCACATAGACTCTCATTGGCTGCTGCAGCCACAGCGCCCACTGCAAGAGCCAGCTCCTGCAGTGGGTAATGGGAGAGACGTCTCTCCCATAATGCAGAGCGCGCCAGCCTGGGAGGACTGATGTGCAGATGGCCGCGGGAGCCGGAGCATGGAATCAGGGAAGTATTTTACTTTTATTTATTGTTTAATGTCAGTGTGTATTTGTCAGGGGGGGACACGGCTCTTATACTGGGGCACTGCATCGGGGGGGGTACTATTACTAAGGAGGGGACTACTGCTGGGGGCACTGCATCGGAGGGGCTATTACTAAGGAGGGGACTACTACTGGGGGCACTGCTTCCAGGGGGGCTATTACTAAGGAGGGGACTACTGCTGGGGGCACTGCTTCCAGGGGGGCTATTACTAAGGCGGGGACTACTACTGGGGGCACTGCTTCGGGGGGGACCACTACAAGGGGGAATACTACTGGGGGCACTACATCACGGGGGACCACTACTGGGGACTACTACAGGGGGCACTGCATCAAGGGGGACTCCTACTGGGGCACTATATAAAGGGCACTGTATAGGGGGGACTACTACTGGGGGCACTATATAAGGGACTACTACTGGGGGTACTATATAAGGGGCTAACTACTGGGGGCACTGCACAGGGGGGACCACTACAGGGGCACTGAAAAGGGAGAACCACTACTGGGGGCAGTGCATAGGGGGGGTAACTGCTGGGGGCATTGCATAGGGGGGGTAACTGCTGGGGGCATTGCATAGGGGGGTAACTGCTGGGGGCATTGCATAGGGGAGTAACTGCTGGGGGCATTGCATAAGGGGGGTAACTACTGGGGGCACTGTATAAGGGGCACTACTGGGGTCCTACATAAGGGGGGATCACTCCTGGGGGCACTGTATAAGGGGAACTAATGGTGGGCTGCTTAAGGGGGACCACTACAGGGGGAACTGTGTAAGGGGGACCACAACTAGGGGCACTGCATAGGGGGGACTGCATAAGGGGCACTGCATAGGGGGGACTGTATAGGGGGGACTGTATAAGGGGCACTGCATAGGGGGGACTGTATAAGGGGCACTGCATTAAGGTGCTAATGGAAAGAAATGTTCCCAGTGACAAGAAAGAGGTTTTTGTCATGTTGACATGCCCCATTTTTTCAGTGGTCATGCTCCTTGTGACCATGCCCATTTTTTGGTGCGCGCACATAGTGGGGGCTCCTTTTTAAAATTTGCCCTGGGCTCCAAATACCCTACGTACCACTGGGGGGGGGTGCCAATGCTCTTTCTGGCACAGGGCACCAAAAAGTCTAGTTACGGCTCTGTTTAGCACAAACTGGAGAGAGACCGATATAGACACCCCTGCTGGTCACACAATCCCGTTCCTCATCACTAAGGCCGCCATGATACAGGAATGACGCACATTCTCCTCTCCGCAGCTTCTCTCAGCGTCTGCAGGTGATGATCCTGAAGGAAGAATTCTTTCCTCAGCTGAATTCTTTGAAGCAGGCCGTGGAGATCCAGACGGTGGCCTGTACAGGTGAGCCGGCCGCAGCGTGGGCCAGTCCTGATCAGACAGTATATTGTGCATTCTATGCAGGGGTGGTCCCTTCCCTTCCTCTGCACTGGGTACTAGATGTGTCGCCCTCCTCTAGGCACTGGCACCCGCAGTCATGTTTGTTGGAATGTGCTGAATACCTGCTGAATGGCGCTGTCAGAGGTTTATATGATGGAAACATGGCTGACTCCGCAGCGCGCAGACGACCGCCATGTTCTAGTTTGTGGGTTTGATCTCTGCTCACTAGGAACCAGTGGTGTCACTAACCTCTGTCTGCACAGTGATCTGTCCTGGGCCCTGCTCAGATGGGGCTGGCGGGGGCTGGCGGGTGTAACCCGCTCTGTAATACTGGGGGTAATGTTGTAACCTCTGTACAATATGTCTCCAGAGCTTCTGCAGTGTGAGGAGCTTCATGTGATCATTCACCTGGTGCTGAAAGCTGGAAACTACATGAACGCGGTGAGTTCACCTGTGCACACAGCTGCCATTATCGCTCCTTTATATACAGTCTAGTTACTCTATATAGTACCTAGGGCGCCCTGACACTATAATAGCAGCAGCGCAGGGATCTAGTGATTACACCAATATAACCTGTACAGAGTACTCGTATAATAGTGATAACCAGGCTGCGCTAGTGTCATCACACCGTGAATAAATAGACTTCCCTCAGGAGTGTATAAAATGGCGGCTCTGTCAGATGATCTTTCCCATGGACATAACAGGAAAACAAAGTTATACAAGGTCCATAGTGTAATAAATTCTCACTTCATTTATTTCTCCACATAGACAAAACCGCGCATAATGGCCTCTGCGATGGAACCTAGCTATCTGGTAATTCCCCATTGTTAGCCAGTTGTATACTCTGTGACACCAGTGAGTATACAGATATACAGATGTCCCTCATAAGAAGGACCTGTAGCTGTATTATGGTGGAGGTATCGGGAAACCTCATGCAGACTCCATCAGAGAGGGACAAAATCTGGATACTTCCTCTGCTGTAATAGTCCCGTCACAATCTGCCGACGCGTTTACACAAACGCAACGATCTTCTTCAACTCTACACTATTTGAGCGCCCGCACTAGCGGTCACCACTGTGTATACCCCTTATTTATGATTTGTTGGGCATTTCTATCGCAGAGGCCATTATGCGCTGTTTTGTCTATGTGGAGAAATAAATGAAGTGAGAATTTATTACACTATGGACCTTGTATAACTTTATATTTTCCTGTTATGACCATGGGAAAGATCATCTGACAGAGCCGCCATTTTATACACTCCTGAGGGAAGTCTATTTATTCACTGTGTGATGAGTCTATGACACTAGCGCAGCCTGGTTATCACTATTATATGTGTATATAGTACCTGTATGGCCGCTGCAGGGTCTTCTGTCACATGACAGCATAAGGATTCTGGGGCAATAATGTTCTATATTCTAATTCTGACAACTGGTCGTTTGGTTCGCGACACTTTCAGGTGTGTGCTTCTCGCTCTGTCAGCAACTCAGGGATGTGCAGTGAGGTACATGGCCGGGGAGGCACTGGCAGGGACATGTAGTGAGGTACATGGCTGGGGAGGCACTGGCAGGGACGTGTAGTGAGGTACATGGCTGGGGAGGCACTGGCAGGGACATGTAGTGAGGTAAATGGCTGGGAAGGCACTCGCAGTGAGGTAAATGGCTGGGGAGGCACTGGCAGTGACATGCGGTGAGGTAAATGGCTGGGGAGGCACTGGCAGGGATGTGCAGTGAGGTAAATGGCTGGGGAGGCACTGGCAGGGATGTGCAGTGAGGTAAATGGTTGGGGAGGCACTGGCAGTGATGTGCGGTGAGGTAAATGGCTGGGGAGGCACTGGCTAGTATCAGAGTTACAGATACATATATAACCCGGGGGTACATGTGGGCATTATATAAAGGTGCAGCAGTACAATATATAGTGCTGGGAATTTTATGAGTGTTGATCAGGGATGTGCAGATAAGATACAGAGGGGAGGCAGCGCCTCACCCCCCATACACTTATTACTCCAGAGGTTTTACTATAAAAATTATTAGAATAATACAAAGATGATATTTATAATATTTTCTTTACATTTTTCTTGTATTTATATTGAAAACTCTGTAGTATACCAAGTGTGACGGGAAAGGCTCTGCCTCACCTCCCTCACCTCCCTCACCTCCCTCACCTGCCTCACCTGCCTCACCTCCTCACCTGCCTCACCTCCTCACCTGCCGCACCTCCCTCACCTGCCGCACCTCCCTCACCTGCCGCACCTCCCTCACCTGCCGCACCTCCCTCACCTGCCTCACCTCCCTCACCTCCCTCACCTGACTCACCTCCCTCACCTGCCGCACCTCCCTCACCTGCCTTACCTCACAGATCAGTGTGACCTCTGATTGGCTGTCACTTTGCTACATGCATATTCATTTCTTGCTCACTGATTTAGGTGATATTGTTGTCATTATTCCTGAAGGGCGGATATGCTGGAAGTGCGATGGGATTTCGTATGGGATCTCTTCTGAAACTGGCTGACACCAAAGCAAATAAACCTGGCATGAACCTCATGCACTTTGTGGCTAAGGTAAGAGGGGGAACATTTATCAAATAAAACTACAGTGAAAATAATGTGGAAATTTTGGACAAGGTCCCAGACTCTAGAACACAGGCTCTGGCCATAGACTTCCAACTGGTCTTACTCATACAGTCTGCTCATAACTTGGTGGCTGGTATCAAATGCTCTCTGGCCATAGATTGGTGGATGAGACTGTTACCATGATCAGACTGGGTGGCTGAGGCTGGTATCCTGAGGGCACTGGTCATAGATAGGTGCCTGGACAGTGAGCAGTCTGGCTGTAGATGGGTGGCTGAGGCTAGTATCCTGAGGGCACTGGTCATAGATAGGTGGCTGGACAGTGAGCAGTCTGGCTGTAGATGGGTGTCTGAGGCTGGTACCCTGAGTACACTGGTCATAGATGGGTGGCTCGACAGTGAGCAGTCTGGCTGTAGATGGGTGGCTGAGGCTGGTATCCTGAGGGCACTGGTCATAGATAGGTGACTGGACAGTGAGCAGTCTGGCTGTAGATGGGTGGCTGAGGCCGGTACCCTGAGTACACTGGTCATAGATAGGTGACTGGACAGTGAGCAGTCTGGCTGTAGATCTGTGGCTGAGGCTGGTACCCTGAGGGCACTGGTCATAGATAGGTGGCTGGACAGTGAGCAGTCTGGCTGTAGATGGGTGGCTGAGGCTAGTATCCTGAGGGCACTGGTCATAGATAGGTGGCTGGACAGTGAGCAGTCTGGCTGTAGATGGGTGGCTGAGGCCGGTACCCTGAGGGCACTGGTCATAGATAGGTGCCTGGACAGTGAGCAGTCTGGCTGTAGATGGGTGACTGGACAGTGAGCAGTCTGGCTGTAGATGTGTGGCTGAGGCCGGTACCTTGAGGGCACTGGTCATAGATAGGTGGTTGGACAGTGAGCAGTCTGGCTGTAGATGGGTGGCTGAGGCCGGTAGCCTGAGTACACTGGTCATAGATAGGTGGCTGGACAGTGAGCAGTCTGGCTGTAGATGGGTGGCTGAGGCTGGTACCCTGAGTACACTGGTCATAGATAGGTGCCTGGACAGTGAGCAGTCTGGCTGTAGATGGGTGGCTGAGGCCAGTTGTACCCTGAGTACACTGGTCATAGATAGGTTACTGGACAGTGAGCAGTCTGGCTGTAGATGTGTGGCTGAGGCTGGTATCCTGAGGACAATGCTCATAGATGGGTGGCTGGACAGTGAGCAGTCTGGCTGTAGATGGCTGAAGCCGGTACCCTGAGGGCAGTGGTCATAGATAGGTGACTGGACATTGAACATTGTGGCTGTAGATGGGTGGCTGAGGCCGGTATCCTGAGTACACTGGTCATAGATAGGTGGCTGGACAGTGAGCAGTCTAGCTGTAGATGGGTGGCTGAGGCCGGTACCCTGAGGGCACTGGTCATAGGTGGCTGGACAGTGAGCAGTCTGGCTGTAGATGGGTGGCTGAGGCCGGTTGTACCATGAGTACACTGGTCATAGGTAGGTGGCTGGACAGTGAACAGTCTGGCTGTAGATGGGTGGCTGAGACCGGTACCCTGAGGGCAGTGGTCATAGATAGGTGACTGGACATTGAGCAGTCTGGCTGTAGATGGGTGGCTGAGGCTGGTATCCTGAGTACACTGGTCATAGATAGGTGGCTGGACAGTAAGCAGTCTAGCTGTAGATGGGTGGCTGAGGCTGGTAGCCTGAGGGCACTGGTCATAGATAGGTGGCTGGACAGTGAGCAGTCTGGCTGTAGATGGGTGGCTGAGGCTGGTACCCTGAGGACACTGGTCATAGATAGGTGACTGGACAGTGAGCAGTCTGGCTGTAGATGGGTGGCTGAGGCCGGTACCCTGAGGGCATTGGTCATAGATAGGTGACTGGACAGTGAGCAGTCTGGCTGTAGATGGGTGGCTGAGGCCGGTACCCTGAGGGCACTGGTCATAGATAAGCGACTGGACAGTGAGCAGTCTGGCTGTATATGGGTGGCTGAGGCTGGTACCTTGAGGGCACTGGTCATAGATAGGTGGCTGGACAGTGAGCAGTCTGGCTGTAGATGGGTGGCTGAGGCTGGTATCCTGAGGGCACTGTTCATAGGTAGGTGATTGGACAGTGAGCAGTCGGGTAGGTTGTAGATTAGAGAATTGATTTTGTTTGTAGACTGATGGTCAGGGATGAGTATTTATATTTATTTTTTCATGCATAGGAGGTGGAGAGGAACAATTGTTCACTTCTGAATTTCCCGGAGAAAATGCCGCACATCAGCCAAGCGTCTCGGTGAGGAACCATTTCTGTGTTTTGCCAACCACACAAGCACTAAACTGCCCTACAGTATGTTATAGCTGATACCACACACACAATATTCACATATGGGCTCGTGGTCATGTAAAGCCCGAATCTCTGCCTCCACTGAAGGCGTCACCTTGTCCTGTCATGCCCGCTATGTATCCTGTCAGTACAACACTGGTGAAGGTCTTCGTTACTGGACGAGAGCATCGGCGTATTCGCGTAGAACCACTTTTATCATTGAGATTTAGTCGGAATGAGGCGGCACAGATTGGCGCGGAAAGTTTCTACATTTTTGATCATCCTGAACACAAACTACTATATTCATTTGTATATAAACAGTTCACACAATAAAAGACAAATATGATTATTACAGCAAGCGAGATGATCAATACATTAGATGTTTGTCATAATAGAAATGTTTCCTTATTGCCCAAATGTTGCCTCCCTGAAAACATGTGTAAGACGGCCCCCAGGGGGGTAATATTCTTAGCTAATAGTGTTATATAGAGAGAAAACTCTGAGAATAAATCGGGTACCCTGGGATGTATTTACTAACCACCAAAACTCATACAGTACATTTTCTCACAGATATTGAACTGGCAATAATAATGGATGTAACTCCGGGCATGTTTTGTATTTGATATAATTGGCGTTATGAATCTGCTGAGAGTTGCCCCCATTTAGTAAATCTACCCCCATTGAGATCTCGTTACTGGAAATATGTGACAGAAATCCTCATTATTTAGTGCGTGTGACAAAACCTCAGTTGCTGGATGAATGTAATGTATCATCTGAATATATAGGGCCGATGGGAGCAGTGACTGGCCTGGGTATGGAGCGGGCATCGCCAAATCAGGGCGTTGTGGCCTTGCCCCCTCCCATTTTTTTTTTTTTTAAAGTACTATATATAGCTGGTAACGGGGGCTGGTTTGTCAGCGAGGGCACAGATCCATGGGGGGTTGGGTGGGTGGCAATCGCAGAGATTATGAGAGTTAGGGGGGTCGGGGGAGCAAACACCTGCAAGGAGACAGCGGATACTGCTGTTGCTCAGTAGCAGAAGCCTCCCTGCACCCACTGCAGTCTCCTCCCCCTACCTCCCCGATGTGTTACTGACCCGCCTCCCTCCAGCCAGCACACAGCAGCATGAGCTAGACTGCAGTCTCCTCCCCCTACCTCCCCGATGTGTTACTGACCCGCCTCCCTCCAGCCAGCACACAGCAGCATGAGCTAGACTGCAGTCTCCTCCCCCTACCTGCCCGATGTGTTACTGACCCGCCTCCCTCCAGCCAGCACACAGCAGCATGAGCTAGACTGCAGTCTCCTCCCCCTACCTCCCCGATGTGTTACTGACCCGCCTCCCTCCAGCCAGCACACAGCAGCATGAGCTAGACTGCAGTCTCCTCCCCCTACCTGCCCGATGTGTTACTGACCCGCCTCCCTCCAGCCAGCACACAGCAGCATGAGCTAGACTGCAGTCTCCTCCCCCTACCTGCCCGATGTGTTACTGACCCGCCTCCCTCCAGCCAGCACACAGCAGCATGAGCTAGACTGCAGTCTCCTCCCCCTACCTGCCCGATGTGTTACTGACCCGCCTCCCTCCAGCCAGCACACAGCAGCATGAGCTAGACTGCAGTCTCCTCCCCCTACCTCCCCGATGTGTTACTGACCCGCCTCCCTCCAGCCAGCACACAGCAGCATGAGCTAGACTGCAGTCTCCTCCCCCTACCTGCCCGATGTGTTACTGACCCGCCTCCCTCCAGCCAGCACACAGCAGCATGAGCTAGACTGCAGTCTCCTCCCCCTACCTGCCCGATGTGTTACTGACCCGCCTCCCTCCAGCCAGCACACAGCAGCATGAGCTAGACTGCAGTCTCCTCCCCCTACCTCCCCGATGTGTTACTGACCCGCCTCCCTCCAGCCAGCACACAGCAGCATGAGCTAGACTGCAGTCTCCTCCCCCTACCTGCCCGATGTGTTACTGACCCGCCTCCCTCCAGCCAGCACACAGCAGCATGAGCTAGACTGCAGTCTCCTCCCCCTACCTGCCCGATGTGTTACTGACCCGCCTCCCTCCAGCCAGTACACAGCAGCATGAGCTAGACTGCAGTCTCCTCCCCCTACCTGCCCGATGTGTTACTGACCCGCCTCCCTCCAGCCAGCACACAGCAGCATGAGCTAGACTACAGTCTCCTCCCCCTTCCTGCTCAGTGTTACTGACCCGCCTCCCTCCAGCCAGCACACAGCAGCATGAGCTAGACTGCAGTCTCCTCCCCCTACCTGCCCGATGTGTTACTGACCCGCCTCCCTCCAGCCAGCCCAGTTCAGGTAAGTAGTACTCCTTTCCCCATCCCCCAAAAATCGACATGGCATTGTAGGAATTGCCAAGCTGATAAGACTACATCAGTGATTTGTATGGCTCCAGAATTCTGACAATCTGAGTGAAAACAGAGACATAGAAAGTAGACAAAATAAATGCAGAAGTGAAAAAGAGTAAGGAGGCACATGATGGAGAGAAGAGCAGACCCAAGACAAAAGAAGCAAATGTGGTTTCAAGTGGATATTGTGACTTAGGTGTGAAGGAGTACCAGTTTGAGTAGTATAGCTGTGAGTAGGGGAGGCGTGAGGGTGTACCAGTGTGAGTAGGGTAGGTGTGAATGAGTACCAGTGTGAGTAGTATAGCTGTGAGTAGGGGAGGCGTGACGGTGTACCAGTGTGACTAGTATAGGTGGGAGTAGGGTAGGTGTGAGGGTGTACCAGTGTGAGTAGTATAGGTGGTAGTAGGGGAGGTGTGAGGGTGTACCAGTGTGAGTAGGGTAGGTGGGAGTAGGGTAGGTGTGAGGGTGTACCAGTGTGAGTAGTATAGGTAGGAGTAGGGTAGGTGTGAGGGTGTACCAGTGTGAGTAGTATAGTTAGGAGTAGGGTAGGTGTGAGGGTGTACCAGTGTGAGTAGTATAGGTAGGAGTAGGGTAGGTGTGAGGGTGTACCAGTGTGAGTAGTATAGGTAGGAGTAGGGAAGGTGTGAGGGTGTACCAGTGTGAGTAGTATAGGTAGGAGTAGGGTAGGTGTGAGGATGTACCAGTGTGAGTAGTATAGGTGGGAGGAGGGTAGGTGAGAGGGTGTACCAGTGTGAGTAGTATAGGTGGGAGTAGGGTAGGTGTGAGGGTGTACCAGTGTGAGTAGTATAGGTGGGAGTAGGGGAGGTGTGAGGATATACCAGTGTGAGTAGTATAGGTGGGAGTAGGGGAGGTGTGAGGATGTACCAGTGTTAGTAGTATAGGTGGGAGTAGGGTAGGTGTGAGGGTGTACCAGTGTGAGTAGTATAGGTGGGAGTGGGTGAGGTATGAGGGTGTACCAGTGTGAGTAGTATAGGTGGGAGTGGGTGAGGTATGAGGGTGTACCAGTGTGAGTAGTATAGGTGGGAGTAGGGTAGGTGTGAGGATGTACCAGTGTGAGTAGTATAGGTGGGAGTAGGGTAGGTGTGAGGATGTACCAGTGTGAGTAGTATAGGTAGGAGTAGGGTAGGTGTGAGGATGTACCAGTGTGAGTAGTATAGGTGGGAGTAGGGTAGGTGTGAGGGTGTACCAGTGTGAGTAGTATAGGTGGGAGTAGGGGAGGTGTGAGGATGTACCAGTGTTAGTAGTATAGGTGGGAGTAGGGTAGGTGTGAGGGTGTACCAGTGTGAGTAGTATAGGTGGGAGTGGGTGAGGTATGAGGGTGTACCAGTGTGAGTAGTATAGGTGGGAGTGGGTGAGGTATGAGGGTGTACCAGTGTGAGTAGTATAGGTGGGAGTAGGGTAGGTGTGAGGGTTTACCAGTGTGAGTAGTATAGGTAGGAGTAGGGTAGGTGTGAGGGTGTACCTGTGTGAGTAGTATAGGTGGTAGTAGGGGAGGTGTGAGGGTGTACCAGTGTGAGTAGTATAGCTGTGAGTAGGGGAGGTGTGAGGGTGTACCAGTGTGAGTAGTATAGCTGTGAGTAGGGGAGGCGTGAGGGTGTACCAGTGTGAGTAGTATAGGCGGGAGTAGGTGTGAGGGTGTACCAGTGTGAGTAGTATAGGTGGGAGTAGGGTAGGTGTGAGGGTGTACCAGTGTGAGTAGTATAGGTGGTAGTAGGGGAGGTGTGAGGGTGTACCAGTGTGAGTAGGGTAGGTGTGAGGGTGTACCAGTGTGAGTAGTATAGGTAGGAGTAGGGTAGGTGTGAGGGTGTACCAGTGTGAGTAGTATAGGTGGGAGTAGGGGAGGTGTGAGGATGTACCAGTGTGAGTAGTATAGGTGGGAGTAGGGTAGGTGTGAGGGTGTACCAGTGTGAGTAGTATAGGTGGGAGTAGGGGAGGTGTGAGGATGTACCAGTGTTAGTAGTATAGGTGGGAGTAGGGTAGGTGTGAGGGTGTACCAGTGTGAGTAGTATAGGTGGGAGTGGGTGAGGTATGAGGGTGTACCAGTGTGAGTAGTATAGGTGGGAGTGGGTGAGGTATGAGGGTGTACCAGTGTGAGTAGTATAGGTGGTAGTAGGGGAGGTGTGAGTAGTATAGGTGGGAGTAGGGTAGGTGTGAGGGTTTACCAGTGTGAGTAGTATAGGTAGGAGTAGGGTAGGTGTGAGGGTGTACCAGTGTGAGTAGTATAGGTGGTAGTAGGGGAGGTGTGAGGGTGTACCAGTGTGAGTAGTATAGGTAGGAGTAGGGGAGGTGTGAGGGTGTACCAGTGTGAGTAGTATAGGTGGGAGTAGGGGAGGTGTGAGGATGTACCAGTGTGAGTAGTATAGGTGGGAGTAGGGTAGGTGTGAGGGTGTACCAGTGTGAGTAGTATAGGTGGGAGTGGGTGATGTATGAGGGTGTACCAGTGTGAGTAGTATAGGTAGGAGTAGGGTAGGTGTGAGGGTGTACCAGTGTGAGTAGTATAGGTGGGAGTAGGGTAGGTGTGAGGGTGTACCAGTGTGAGTAGTATAGGTGGGAGTAGGGGAGGTGTGAGGGTGTAACAGTGTGAGTAGTATAGGTAGGAGTAGGGGAGGTGTGAGTGTGTACCAGTGTGAGTAGTATAGGTGGGAGTAGGGTAGGTGTGAGTGTGTACCAGTGTGAGTAGTATAGGTGGGAGTAGGGGAGGTGTGAGGGTGTACCAGTGTGAGTAGTATAGGTGGGAGTAGGGGAGGTGTGAGGGTGTACCAGTGTGAGTAGTATAGGTGGGAGTGGGTGAGGTATGAGGGTGTACCAGTGTGAGTAGTATAGGTGGGAGTAGGGGAGGTGTGAGGATGTACCAGTGTGAGTAGTATAGGTGTGAGGGTGTACCAGTGTGAGTAGTATAGGTAGGTGTAGGGTAGGTGTGAGGGTGTACCAGTGTGAGTAGTATAGGTGGGAGTAGGGTAGGTGTGAGGGTGTACCAGTGTGAGTAGTATAGGTGGGAGTAGGGTAGGTGTGAGGGTGTAACAGTGTGAGTAGTATAGCTGTGAGTAGGGTAGGTGTGAGGGTGTACCAGTGTGAGTAGTATAGGTGGGAGTAGGGTAGGTGTGAGGGTGTACCAGTGTGAGTAGTATAGGTGGGAGTAGGGTAGGTGTGAGGGTGTAACAGTGTGAGTAGTATAGCTGTGAGTAGGGTAGGTGTGAGGGTGTAACAGTGTGAGTAGTATAGGTGGGAGTAGGGTAGGTGTGAGGGTGTATCAGTGTGAGTAGTATAGGTAGGAGTAGGGGAGGTGTGATGGTGTAACAGTGTGAGTAGTATAGGTGGGAGTAGGGTAGATGTGAGGGTGTATTAGTGTGAGTAGTATAGGTGGGAGTAGGGTAGATGTGAGGGTGTATCAGTGTGAGTAGTATAGGTGGGAGTAGGGTAGGTGTGAGGGTGTATCAGTGTGAGTAGTATAGGTGGGAGTAGGGGAGGTGTGAGGGTGTATCAGTGTGAGTAGTATAGGTAGGAGTAGGGGAGGTGTGAGGGTGTACCAGTGTGAGTAGTATAGGTAGGAGTAGGGTAGGTGTGAGGGTGTACCAGTGTGAGTAGTATAGGTAGGAGTAAGGGAGGTGTGAGGGTGTACCAGTGTGAGTAGTATAGGTGGGAGTAGGGTAGGTGTGAGGGTGTAACAGTGTGAGTAGTATAGGTGGGAGTAGGGGAGGTGTGAGGGTGTATCAGTGTGAGTAGTATAGGTGGGAGTAGGGTAGGTGTGAGGGTGTACCAGTGTGAGTAGTATAGGTGGGAGTAGGGGAGGTGTGAGGGTGTACCAGTGTGAGTAGTACAGGTAGGAGTAGGGGAGGTGTGAGGGTGTACCAGTGTGAGTAGTATAGGTGGGAGTAGGGTAGGTGTGAGGGTGTACTAGTGTGAGTAGTAGAGGTAGGAGCAGGGTAGGTGTGAGGGTGTACCAGTGTGATTAGTATAGGAGGGAGTAGAGGAGGTGTGAGGGTGTACCAGTGTGAGTAGTATAGGTGTGAGGGTGTACCAGTGTGAGTAGTATAGGTAGGAGTAGGGTACGTGTGAGGGTGTACCAGTGTGAGTGGTATAGGTGGGAGTAGGGGAGGTGTGAGGGTGTACCAGTGTGAGTAGTATAGGTGGGAGTAGGGGAGGTGTGAGGGTGTACCAGTGTGATTAGTATAGGTAGGAGTAGGGTAGGTGTGAGGGTACCAGTGTGAGTAGTATAGGTGGGAGTAGGGGAGGTGTGAGGGTGTACTAGTGTGAGTAGTAGAGGTAGGAGCAGGGTAGGTGTGAGGGTGTACCAGTGTGAGTACTACAGATGGGAGTAGGGTAGGTGTGAGGGTACCAGTGTGAGTAGTATAGGTGGTAGTTGGGGAGGTGTGAGGGTGTACCAGTGTGAGTAGGGTAGGTGTGAGGGTGTACCAGTGTGAGTAGTATAGGTAGGAGTAGGGTAGGTGTGAGGGTGTACCAGTGTGAGTAGTATAGGTGGGAGTAGGGGAGGTGTGAGGATGTACCAGTTTGAGTAGTATAGGTGGGAGTAGGGTAGGTGTGAGGGTGTACCAGTGTGAGTAGTATAGGTGGGAGTAGGGGAGGTGTGAGGATGTACCAGTGTTAGTAGTATAGGTGGGAGTAGGGTAGGTGTGAGGGTGTACCAGTGTGAGTAGTATAGGTGGGAGTGGGTGAGGTATGAGGGTGTACCAGTGTGAGTAGTATAGGTGGGAGTGGGTGAGGTATGAGGGTGTACCAGTGTGAGTAGTATAGGTGGTAGTAGGGGAGGTGTGAGTAGTATAGGTGGGAGTAGGGTAGGTGTGAGGGTTTACCAGTGTGAGTAGTATAGGTAGGAGTAGGGTAGGTGTGAGGGTGTAACAGTGTGAGTAGTATAGGTGGTAGTAGGGGAGGTGTGAGGGTGTACCAGTGTGAGTAGTATAGGTAGGAGTAGGGGAGGTGTGAGGGTGTACCAGTGTGAGTAGTATAGGTGGGAGTAGGGGAGGTGTGAGGATGTACCAGTGTGAGTAGTATAGGTGGGAGTAGGGTAGGTGTGAGGGTGTACTAGTGTGAGTAGTAGAGGTAGGAGCAGGGTAGGTGTGAGGGTGTACCAGTGTGAGTAGTATAGGTGGGAGTAGGGGAGGTGTGTTGGTGTACTAGTGTGAGTAGTAGAGGTAGGAGTAGGGTAGGTGTGAGGGTGTACCAGTGTGAGTAGTATATTGGAGTAGGGTAGGGTGAGGGTGTACTAGTTTGAGTAGGGTGCGAGGGTTTACCAGTGTGAGTAGGGTAGATGGGAGGGTACATTAGAGTGAGGGGTGTAAGTGTTAGTAGGCTATGAGAGAGGCTGATTGGGCATGGTAGGTAGGTTTTTAGTACTGGAGAAGTTATGTTGCGGAGATTGCGGGGTGGCTATAAGGTGAGGTTCCAGTCAGAGGCAGATGTAACACATACTATACCTGTACCTCTCATACATCCTGATGTGGGCAGGCCAGTGTCTATTTGTTGGGATTGGGAGGTATTCGCCTGCCACGTGCGGTGGAGGTAGGTACATCACTGGCTGCAGCAGTAAAATAGTCCCTTTGCCGCGCTCTATATGATGTGGTCATTCTTCTAGTGCGTCAGTCATCCTCCGGGCCCTGATCTCTGATCTGAGAGGGTGAAGTGTTGATGCTGAGGGCAGTGATGGTGAGGGTGAGTAATGTCACATGGACTGCGTTACATAGAGAAGGATGGAGCGAAGAAGATGAGATGTTCCTCGTTAGGACAGATTACAGGAGGGAAGCCGGGAATAGCAGATAATATAAGGTACAGTAAGAGTGTTTATAGGAGGTTTGGAAGCATCTGGGTAGGGAAGTTACACAATGTAGGGACATTAGAGTGTATAGAGGCTGGGCTGGCAGAGAGGCTGATGTGAGGGATAATGAGATGTAACCATGATGGCAGCAGATTATGGAGGGGAAGGTGATGTCCACTTGTCTTTACTCTCCTGGAATATCGGGTGTGAAATAATGATCTCCCCAGAAGTCTGCCTCCAACACAACGGCAATGTCTGACCATGTGTCTCTCCACCCCCTCGTGTCTCTACAGTATTGTGTCCCAGGAAGTGGAGAGTGATTTGGAGACCCTGACTCAGAGACTGCAGAGCACGAAAGAGGCTCTCGGGAATCAGCCAGACCTCAAGCATGAGATGGGGCCTTTCCTTCAGGTGAGTGTCTCAGCACAGCGCCCCGGCCTGCGCTCAGATACGCCAACCTGACACAGGTGGGTGGTTGTGACGTGGGTTGTACTCGAGCTGCCACCATGAAGAGTATTAGAATAGCGATCGCCAGACACTTACATCCACAATTATTACACAAATGTCTGTCTCATGTATTACAGAGCTGTATAGGGATGTCTCTCTCTATAGCAGAGCTGTATAGGGATGTCTCTCTCTCATCTATAGCAGAGCTGTATAGAAATGTCTCTCTCATCTATAGCAGAGCTGTATAGGGATGTCTCTCTCTCTCTCATCTATAGCAGAGCTCTATAGGGATGTCTCTCTCTCTCATCTATAGCAGAGCTCTATAGGGATGTCTCTCTCTCTCATCTATAGCAGAGCTGTATAGGGATGTCTCTCTCATCTATAGCAGAGCTGTATAGGGATGTCTCTCTCTCATCTATAGCAGAGCTGTATAGGGATGTCTCTCTCTCATCTATAGCAGAGCTGTATAGGGATGTCTCTCTCATCTATAGCAGACCTGTACAGGGATGTCTCTCATCTATAGCAGAGCTGTATAGGGATGTCTCTCTCATCTATAGCAGAGCTGTATAGGGATGTCTCTCTCTCTCATATATAGCAGAGCTGTATAGGGATGTCTCTCATCTATAGCAGAGCTGTATAGGGATGTCTCTCTCATCTATAGCAGAGCTGTATAGGGATATCTCTCTCATCTATAGCAGAGCTGTATAGGGATGTCTCTCTCATCTATAGCAGAGCTGTATAGGGATGTCTCTCTCTCTCTCATCTATAGCAGAGCTGTATAGGGATGTCTCTCTCTCATCTATAGCAGAGCTGTATAGGGATGTCTCTCTCTCTCTCATCTATAGCAGAGCTGAATAGGGATGTCTCTCTCTAATCTATAGTAGAGCTGTACAGGGATGTCTCTCTCTCTCTCATCTATAGCAGAGCTGTATAGGGATGTCTCTCATCTATAGCAGAGCTGTATAGGGATGTCTCTCTGTCTCATCTATAGCAGAGCTGTATAGGGATGTCTCTCTCTCTCATCTATAGCAGAGCTGTATAGGGATGTCTCTCTCTCGTCTATACCAGAGCTATATAGGGATGTCTCTCATCTATAGCAGAGCTGTATAGGGATGTCTCTCTCTCTCTCATCTATAGTAGAGCTGTATAGGGATGTCTCTCTCTCATCTATAGCAGAGCTGTATAGGGATGTCTCTCTCATCTATAGCAGAGCTGTATAGGGATGTCTCTCTCTCATCTATAGCAGAGCTGTATAGGGATGTCTCTCTCTCATCTATAGCAGAGCTGAATAGGGATGTCTCTCTCTCATCTATAGCAGAGCTGTATAGGGATGTCTCTCTCTCATCTATAGCAGAGCTGTATAGGGATGTCTCTCTCTTATATATAGTGGAGCTGTATAGGGATGTCTCTTATCTATAGCAGAGCTGTAAAGGGATGTCTCTCTCATCTATAGCAGAGCTGTATAGGGATGTCTCTCTCTCATCTATAGCAGAGCTGTATAGGGATGTCTCTCTCTCTCATCTATAGCAGAGCTGTATAGGGATGTCTCTCTCTCTCTCTCATCTATAGCAGAGCTGTATAGGGATGTCTCTCTCATCTATAGCAGAGCTGTATAGGGATGTCTCTCTCTCTCATCTATAGCAGAGCTGTATAGGGATGTCTCTCTCTCTTCTATAGCAGAGCTGTATAGGGATGTCTCTCTCATCTATAGCAGAGCTGTATAGGGATGTCTCTCATCTATAGCAGAGCTGTATAGGGATGTCTCTCTCATCTATAGCAGAGCTGTACAGGGATTTCTCTCTCTCATCTATAGCAGAGCTGTATAGGGATGTCTCTCTCTCATCTATAGCAGAGTTGTATAGGGATGTCTCTCTCTCTCTCATCTATAGCAGAGCTGTATATGGATGTCTCTCATCTATAGCAGAGCTGTATAGGGATGTCTCTCTCATCTATAGCAGAGCTGTATAGGGATGTCTCTCTCATCTATAGCAGAGCTGTATAGGGATGTCTCTCATCTATAGCAGAGCTGTATAGGGATGTCTCTCTCATCTATAGCAGAGCTGTATAGGGATGTCTCTCTCTCTCTCTCATCTATAGCAGAGCTGAATAGGGATGTCTCTCTCTAATCTATAGTAGAGCTGTACAGGGATGTCTCTCTCTCATCTATAGCAGAGCTGTATAGGGATGTCTCTCATCTATAGCAGAGCTGAATAGGGATGTCTCTCTCTAATCTATAGTAGAGCTGTATAGGGATGTCTCTCTGTCTCATCTATAGCAGAGCTGTATAGGGATGTCTCTCTCTCATCTATACCAGAGCTATAAAGGGATGTCTCTCTCTCATCTATAGCAGAGCTGAATAGGGATGTCTCTCTCTTATATATAGCAGAGCTGTATAGGGATGTCTCTCTCTCATCTATAGCAGAGCTGTATAGGGATGTCTCTCATCTATAGCAGAGCTGTACAGGGATGTCTCTCTCTCTCTCTCATCTATAGCAGAGCTGTATAGGGATGTCTCTCATCTATAGCAGAGCTGTACAAGGATGTCTCTCTCTCTCATCTACAGCAGAGCTGTATAGGGATGTCTCTCTCTCATCTATAGCAGAGCTGTATAGGGATGTCTCTCTCTCATCTATAGCAGAGCTGTATAGGGATGTCTCATCTATAGCAGAGCTGTATAGGGATGTCTCTCTCTCATCTATAGCAGACCTGTATAGGGATGTCTCTCTCTCTCTCATATATAGCAGAGCTGTATAGGGATGTCTCTCTCATCTATAGCAGAGCTGTAAAGGGATGTCTCTCTCATCTATAGCAGAGCTGTATAGGGATGTCTCTCTCTCTTCTATAGCAGAGCTGTATAGGGATGTCTCTCTCATCTATAGCAGAGCTGTATATGGATGTCTCTCATCTATAGCAGAGCTGTATAGGGATGTCTCTCTCATCTATAGCAGAGCTGTATAGGGATGTCTCTCTCATCTATAGCAGAGCTGTATAGGGATGTCTCTCATCTATAGCAGAGCTGTATAGGGATGTCTCTCTCATCTATAGCAGAGCTGTATAGGGATGTCTCTCTCTCTCTCATCTATAGCAGAGCTGAATAGGGATGTCTCTCTCTAATCTATAGTAGAGCTGTACAGGGATGTCTCTCTCTCATCTATAGCAGAGCTGTATAGGGATGTCTCTCATCTATAGCAGAGCTGAATAGGGATGTCTCTCTCTAATCTATAGTAGAGCTGTATAGGGATGTCTCTCTGTCTCATCTATAGCAGAGCTGTATAGGGATGTCTCTCTCTCATCTATACCAGAGCTATAAAGGGATGTCTCTCTCTCATCTATAGCAGAGCTGAATAGGGATGTCTCTCTCTTATATATAGCAGAGCTGTATAGGGATGTCTCTCTCTCATCTATAGCAGAGCTGTATAGGGATGTCTCTCATCTATAGCAGAGCTGTACAGGGATGTCTCTCTCTCTCTCTCATCTATAGCAGAGCTGTATAGGGATGTCTCTCTCTCATCTATAGCAGAGCTGTATAGGGATGTCTCTCATCTATAGCAGAGCTGTACAAGGATGTCTCTCTCTCTCATCTACAGCAGAGCTGTATAGGGATGTCTCTCTCTCATCTATAGCAGAGCTGTATAGGGATGTCTCTCTCTCATCTATAGCAGAGCTGTATAGGGATGTCTCATCTATAGCAGAGCTGTATAGGGATGTCTCTCTCTCATCTATAGCAGACCTGTATAGGGATGTCTCTCTCTCTCTCATATATAGCAGAGCTGTATAGGGATGTCTCTCTCATCTATAGCAGAGCTGTAAAGGGATGTCTCTCTCATCTATAGCAGAGCTGTATAGGGATGTCTCTCATTTATAGCAGAGCTGTATAGGGATGTCTCTCATCTATAGCAGAGCTGTATAGGGATGTCTCTCTCTCATCTATAGCAGAGCTGTATAGGGATGTCTCTCTCTCTCTCTCATATATAGCAGAGCTGTATAGGGATGTCTCTCTCACCTATAGCAGAGCTGTATAGGGATGTCTCTCTCTCATCTATAGCAGAGCTGTATAGGGATGTCTCTCTCTCATATATAGCAGAGCTGTATAGGGATGTCTCTCTCATCTATAGCAGAGCTGTATAGGGATGTCTCTCATCTATAGCAGAGCTGTATAGGGATGTCTCTCTCTCATCTATAGCAGAGCTGTATAGGGATGTCTCTCTCTCTCTCATATATAGCAGAGCTGTATAGGGATGTCTCTCTCATCTATATCAGAGCTGTATAGGGATGTCTCTCATCTATAGCAGAGCTGTATAGGGATGTCTCTCTCTCATCTATAGCAGAGCTGTATAGGGATGTCTCTCCCTCATCTATAGCAGAGCTGTATAGGGATGTCTCTCATCTATAGCAAAGCTGTATAGGGATGTCTCTCTCTCATCTATAGCAGAGTTGTATAGGGATGTCTCTCTCTCTCTCATATATAGTAGAGCAGTATAGGGATGTCTCTCTCATCTATAGCAGAGCTGTATAGGGATGTCTCTCTCTCTCTCATCTATAGCAGAGCTGTATAGGGATGTCTCTCATCTATAGCAGAGCTGTATAGGGATGTCTCTCTCATCTATAGCAGAGCTGTATAGGGATGTCTCTCTCATCTATAGCAGAGCTGTATAGGGATGTCTCTCTCTCTCTATAGCAGAGCTGTATAGGGATGTCTCTCTCTCTATAGCAGAGCTGTATAGGGATGTCTCTCTCTCATCTATAGCAGAGCTGTATAGGGATGTCTCTCTCTCATCTATAGCAGAGCTGTATAGGGATGTCTCTCTCATCTATAGCAGAGCTGTATAGGGATGTCTCTCTCTCATCTATAGCAGAGCTGTATAGGGATGTCTCTCTCATCTATAGCAGAGCTGTATAGCGATGTCTCTCATCTATAGCAGAGCTGTATAGGGATGTCTCTCTCTCTCTCATCTATAGCAGAGCTGTATAGGGATGTCTCTCTCATCTATAGCAGAGCTGTATAGGGATGTCTCTCTCTCTCTTATCTATAGCAGAGCTGTATAGGGATGTCTCTCTCTAATCTATAGTAGAGCTGTATAGGGATGTCTCTCTCTCTCTCATCTATAGCAGAGCTGTATAGGGATGTCTCTCTCTTATCTATAGCAGAGCTGTATAGGGATGTCTCTCATCTATAGCAGAGCTGTATAGGGATGTCTCTCATCTATAGCAGAGCTTAATAGGGATGTCTCTCTCTCTCATCTATAGCAGAGCTGTATAGGGATGTCTCTCATCTATAGCAGAGCTGTATAGGGATGTCTCTCATCTATAGCAGAGCTGTATAGGGAAGTCTCTCATCTATAGCAGAGCTGTATAGGGATGTCTCTCTCATCTATAGCAGAGCTGTATAGGGATGTCTCTCATCTATAGCAGAGCTGTATAGGGATGTCTCTCTCTCATCTATAGCAGAGCTGTATAGGGATGTCTCTCTCTCTCTCATCTATAGCAGAGCTGTATAGGGATGTCTCTCTCTCTCATCTATAGCAGAGCTGTATAGGGATGTCTCTCTCTCTCTATAGCAGAGCTGTATAGGGATGTCTCTCTCTCATCTATAGCAGAGCTGTATAGGGATGTCTCTCTCTCATCTATAGCAGAGCTGTATAGGGATTTCTCTCTCTCTCTCATCTATAGGAGAGCTGTATAGGGATGTCTCTCTCTCATCTATAGCAGAGCTGTATAGGGATTTCTCTCTCTCTCTCATCTATAGGAGAGCTGTATAGGGATGTCTCTCTCTCATCTATAGCAGAGCTGTATAGGGATGTCTCTCTCTCTCTCATCTATAGCAGAGCTGTATAGGGATGTCTCTCTTCTATAGCAGAGCTGTATAGGGATGTCTCTCTCTCATCTATAGCAGAGCTGTATAGGGATGTCTCTCTCTCATCTATAGGAGAGCTGTATAGGGATGTCTCTCTCTCTCTATAGCAGAGCTGTATAGGGATGTCTCTCTCTCATCTATAGCAGAGCTGTATAGGGATGTCTCTCTCTCATCTATAGCAGAGCTGTATAGGGATGTCTCTCTCTCTCATCTATAGCAGAGCTGTATAGGGATGTCTCTCATCTATAGCAGAGCTGTATAGGGGTGTCTCTCTCTCATCTATAGCAGAGCTGTATAGGGATGTCTCTCTCTCATCTATTGCAGAGCTGTATAGGGATGTCTCTCTCTCTCATCTATAGCAGAGCTGTATAGGGATGTCTTTCTCTCTCTCTCTCTCTCTCATATATAGCAGAGCTGTATAGGGATGTCTCTCTCTCTCATCTATAGCAGAGCTGTATAGGGGTGTCTCTCTCTCTCTCATCTATAGCAGAGCTGTATAGGGATGTCTCTCTCTCTCTCATATATAGCAGAGCTGTATAGGGATGTCTCTCTCTCTCATCTATAGCAGAGCTGTATAGGGATGTCTCTCTCTCTCTCATCTATAGCAGAGCTGTATAGGGATGTCTCTCTCTCTCTCATATATAGCAGAGCTGTATAGGGATGTCTCTCTCTCTCTCATATATAGCAGAGCTGTATAGGGATGTCTCTCTCTCTCATCTATAGCAGAGCTGTATAGGGATGTCTCTCATCTATAGCAGAGCTGTATAGGGATGTCTCTCATCTATAGCAGAGCTGTATAGGGATGTCTCTCATCTATAGCAGAGCTTAATAGGGATGTCTCTCTCTCTCATCTATAGCAGAGCTGTATAGGGATGTCTCTCTCTCATCTATAGCAGAGCTGTATAGGGATGTCTCTCTCTCATCTATAGCAGAGCTGTATAGGGATGTCTCTCTCTTATCTATAGCAGAGCTGTATAGGGATGTCTCTCATCTATAGCAGAGCTGTATAGGGATGTCTCTCATCTATAGCAGAGCTTAATAGGGATGTCTCTCTCTCTCATCTATAGCAGAGCTGTATAGGGATGTCTCTCATCTATAGCAGAGCTGTATAGGGAAGTCTCTCATCTATAGCAGAGCTGTATAGGGATGTCTCTCTCATCTATAGCAGAGCTGTATAGGGATGTCTCTCATCTATAGCAGAGCTGTATAGGGATGTCTCTCTCTCATCTATAGCAGAGCTGTATAGGGATGTCTCTCTCTCTCATCTATAGCAGAGCTGTATAGGGATGTCTCTCTCTCTCATCTATAGCAGAGCTGTATAGGGATGTCTCTCTCTCTCATCTATAGCAGAGCTGTATAGGGATGTCTCTCTCTCTCTATAGCAGAGCTGTATAGGGATGTCTCTCTCTCATCTATAGCAGAGCTGTATAGGGATTTCTCTCTCTCTCTCATCTATAGGAGAGCTGTATAGGGATGTCTCTCTCTCATCTATAGCAGAGCTGTATAGGGATGTCTCTCTCTCATCTATAGCAGAGCTGAATAGGGATGTCTCTCTCTCATCTATAGCAGAGCTGTATAGGGCTGTCTCTCTCATCTATAGCAGAGCTGTATAGGGATGTCTCTCATCTATAGCAGAGCTGTATAGGGATGTCTCTCATCTATAGCAGAGCTGTATAGGGATGTCTCTCTCATCTATAGCAGAGCTGTATAGGGATGTCTCTCTCTCATCTATAGCAGAGCTGTATAGGGATGTCTCTCTCTCAACTATAGCAGAGCTGTATAGGGATGTCTCTCTCTCATCTATAGCAGAGCTGTATAGGGATGTCTCTCTCATCTATAGCAGAGCTGTATAGGGATGTCTCTCTCTCTCATATATAGCAGAGCTGTATAGGGATGTCTCTCATCTATAGCAGAGCTGTATAGGGATGTCTCTCTCATCTATAGCAGAGCTGTATAGGGATGTCTCTCTCTCTCTCATCTATAGCAGAGCTGTATAGGGATGTCTCTCTCTCATCTATAGCAGAGCTGTATAGGGATGTCTCTCTCTCTCTCATCTATAGCAGAGCTGTATAGGGATGTCTCTCTCTCATCTATAGCAGAGCTGTATAGGGATGTCTCTCTCTCATCTATAGCAGAGCTGAATAGGGATGTCTCTCTCATCTATAGCAGAGCTGTATAGGGCTGTCTCTCTCATCTATAGCAGAGCTGTATATGGATGTCTCTCTCATCTATAGCAGAGCTGTATAGGGATGTCTCTCTCTCATCTATAGCAGAGCTGTATAGGGATGTCTCTCTCTCATCTATAGCAGAGCTGTATAGGGATGTCTCTCTCATCTATAGCAGAGCTGTATAGGGATGTCTCTCTCATCTATAGCAGAGCTGTATAGGGATGTCTCTCTCTCATCTATAGCAGAGCTGTATAGGGATGTCTCTCTCTCTCATCTATAGCAGAGCTGTATAGGGATGTCTCTCTCTCTCATCTATAGCAGAGCTGTATAGGGATGTCTCTCATCTATAGCAGAGCTGTATAGGGATGTCTCTCTCTCTCATCTATAGCAGAGCTGTATAGGGATGTCTCTCTCTCATCTATAGCAGAGCTGTATAGGGATGTCTCTCTCATCTATAGCAGAGCTGTATAGGGATGTCTCTCTCTCTCATCTATAGCAGAGCTGTATAGGGATGTCTCTCATCTATAGCAGAGCTGTATAGGGATGTCTCTCTCTCTCATCTATAGCAGAGCTGTATAGGGATGTCTCTCTCTCATCTATAGCAGAGCTGTATAGGGATGTCTCTCTCTCATCTATAGCAGAGCTGTATAGGGATGTTTCTCTCATCTATAGTAGAGCTGTATAGGGATGTCTCTCTCTCATCTATAGCAGAGCTGTATAGGGATGTCTCTCTCTCTCATCTATAGCAGAGCTGTATAGGGATGTCTCTCTCTCTCATCTATAGCAGAGCTGTATAGGGATGTCTCTCTCTCATCTATAGCAGAGCTGTATAGGGATGTCTCTCTCTCATCTATAGCAGAGCTGTATAGGGATGTCTCTCTCTCATCTATAGCAGAGCTGTATAGGGATGTCTCTCTCTCATCTATTGCAGAGCTGTATAGGGATGTCTCTCTCTCTCTCTCTCTCTCTCTCTCTCTCTATAGCAGAGCTGTTAAGGGATGTCTCTCTCTCATCTATAGCAGAGCTGTATAGGGATGTCTCTCTCTCTCTCATCTATAGCAGAGCTGTATAGGGATGTCTCTCTCTCTCATCTATAGCAGAGCTGTATAGGGATGTCTCTCTTCTATAGCAGAGCTGTATAGGGATGTCTCTCTCTCATCTATAGCAGAGCTGTATAGGGATGTCTCTCTCTCATCTATAGGAGAGCTGTATAGGGATGTCTCTCTCTCTCTATAGCAGAGCTGTATAGGGATGTCTCTCTCTCATCTATAGCAGAGCTGTATAGGGATGTCTCTCTCTCATCTATAGCAGAGCTGTATAGGGATGTCTCTCTCTCATCTATAGCAGAGCTGTATAGGGATGTCTCTCTCTCATCTATTGCAGAGCTGTATAGGGATGTCTCTCTCTCTCATCTATAGCAGAGTTGTATAGGGGTGTCTCTCTCTCATCTATAGCAGAGCTGTATAGGGATGTCTCTCTCTCATCTATTGCAGAGCTGTATAGGGATGTCTCTCTCTCTCATCTATAGCAGAGCTGTATAGGGATGTCTTTCTCTCTCTCTCATATATAGCAGAGCTGTATAGGGATGTCTCTCTCTCTCATCTATAGCAGAGCTGTATAGGGGTGTCTCTCTCTCATCTATAGCAGAGCTGTATAGGGATGTCTCTCTCTCATCTATTGCAGAGCTGTATAGGGATGTCTCTCTCTCTCATCTATAGCAGAGCTGTATAGGGATGTCTCTCTCTCATCTATAGCAGAGCTGTATAGGGATGTCTCTCTCTCTCTCATCTATAGCAGAGCTGTATAGGGATGTCTCTCTCTCTCTCATATATAGCAGAGCTGTATAGGGATGTCTCTCTCTCTCATATATAGCAGAGCTGTATAGGGATGTCTCTCTCTCTCATCTATAGCAGAGCTGTATAGGGATGTCTCTCATCTATAGCAGAGCTGTATAGGGATGTCTCTCATCTATAGCAGAGCTTAATAGGGATGTCTCTCTCTCTCATCTATAGCAGAGCTGTATAGGGATGTCTCTCTCTCATCTATAGCAGAGCTGTATAGGGATGTCTCTCTCTCATCTATAGCAGAGCTGTATAGGGATGTCTCTCTCTCTCATCTATAGCAGAGCTGTATAGGGATGTCTCTCTCTCTCATCTATAGCAGAGCTGTATAGGGATGTCTCTCTCTCTCTATAGCAGAGCTGTATAGGGATGTCTCTCTCTCATCTATAGCAGAGCTGTATAGGGATGTCTCTCTCTCATCTATAGCAGAGCTGTATAGGGATTTCTCTCTCTCTCTCATCTATAGGAGAGCTGTATAGGGATGTCTCTCTCTCATCTATAGCAGAGCTGTATAGGGATGTCTCTCTCTCATCTATAGCAGAGCTGTATAGGGATGTCTCTCTCTCATCTATAGCAGAGCTGTATAGGGATGTCTCTCTCTCATCTATAGCAGAGCTGAATAGGGATGTCTCTCTCTCATCTATAGCAGAGCTGTATAGGGCTGTCTCTCTCATCTATAGCAGAGCTGTATAGGGATGTCTCTCATCTATAGCAGAGCTGTATAGGGATGTCTCTCTCATCTATAGCAGAGCTGTATAGGGATGTCTCTCATCTATAGCAGAGCTGTATAGGGATGTCTCTCTCTCTCATCTATAGCAGAGCTGTATAGGGATGTCTCTCTCTCATCTATAGCAGAGCTGTATAGGGATGTCTCTCTCTCTCTATAGCAGAGCTGTATAGGGATGTCTCTCTCTCATCTATAGCAGAGCTGTATAGGGATGTCTCTCTCATCTATAGCAGAGCTGTATAGGGATGTCTCTCTCATCTATGGCAGATCTGTATAGGGATGTCTCTCTCTCATCTATAGCAGAGCTGTATAGGGATGTCTCTCTCTCTCATCTATAGCAGAGCTGTATAGGGATGTCTCTCTCTCTCATCTATAGCAGAGCTGTATAGGGATGTCTCTCTCTCTCATCTATAGCAGAGCTGTATAGGGATGTCTCTCATCTATAGCAGAGCTGTATAGGGATGTCTCTCTCTCTCATCTATAGCAGAGCTGTATAGGGATGTCTCTCTCTCATCTATAGCAGAGCTGTATAGGGATGTCTCTCTCATCTATAGCAGAGCTGTATAGGGATGTCTCTCTCTCATCTATAGCAGAGCTGTATAGGGATGTCTCTCTCTCTCATCTATAGCAGAGCTGTATAGGGATGTCTCTCTCTCTCATCTATAGCAGAGCTGTATAGGGATGTCTCTCTCTCATCTATAGCAGAGCTGTATAGGAATGTCTCTCTCTCATCTATAGCAGAGCTGTATAGGGATGTCTCTCTCTCATCTATAGCAGAGCTGTATAGGGATGTCTCTCTCTCATCTATTGCAGAGCTGTATAGGGATGTCTCTCTCTCTCTCTCTCTCTCTCTCTATAGCAGAGCTGTTAAGGGATGTCTCTCTCTCATCTATAGCAGAGCTGTATAGGGATGTCTCTCTCTCATCTATAGCAGAGCTGTATAGGGATGTCTCTCTCTCTCTCATCTATAGCAGAGCTGTATAGGGATGTCTCTCTCTCTCATCTATAGCAGAGCTGTATAGGGATGTCTCTCTTCTATAGCAGAGCTGTATAGGGATGTCTCTCTCTCTCTATAGCAGAGCTGTATAGGGATGTCTCTCTCTCATCTATAGCAGAGCTGTATAGGGATGTCTCACTCTCATCTATAGCAGAGCTGTATAGGGATGTCTCTCTCTCTCATCTATAGCAGAGCTGTATAGGGGTGTCTCTCTCTCATCTATAGCAGAGCTGTATAGGGATGTCTCTCTCTCATCTATTGCAGAGCTGTATAGGGATGTCTCTCTCTCTCATCTATAGCAGAGCTGTATAGGGATGTCTTTCTCTCTCTCTCTCTCTCTCTCTCATATATAGCAGAGCTGTATAGGGATGTCTCTCTCTCTCATATATAGCAGAGCTGTATAGGGATGTCTCTCTCTCATCTATAGCAGAGCTGTATAGGGATGTCTCTCTCTCATCTATTGCAGAGCTGTATAGGGATGTCTCTCTCTCATCTATAGCAGAGCTGTATAGGGATGTCTCTCTCTCTCATCTATAGCAGAGCTGTATAGGGATGTCTCTCTCTCTCATCTATAGCAGAGCTGTATAGGGATGTCTCTCTCTCATCTATAGCAGAGCTGTATAGGGATGTCTCTCTCTCTCTCATCTATAGCAGAGCTGTATAGGGATGTCTCTCTCTCTCTCATATATAGCAGAGCTGTATAGGGATGTCTCTCTCTCTCTCATATATAGCAGAGCTGTATAGGGATGTCTCTCTCTCTCATCTATAGCAGAGCTGTATAGGGATGTCTCTCATCTATAGCAGAGCTGTATAGGGATGTCTCTCTCTCATCTATAGCAGAGCTGTATAGGGATGTCTCTCTCTCTCTATAGCAGAGCTGTATAGGGATGTCTCTCTCTCTATAGCAGAGCTGTATAGGGATGTCTCTCTCTCATCTATAGCAGAGCTGTATAGGGGTGTCTCTCTCTCATCTATAGCAGAGCTGTATAGGGATGTCTCTCTCTCATCTATTGCAGAGCTGTATAGGGATGTCTCTCTCTCTCTCATCTATAGCAGAGCTGTATAGGGATGTCTCTCATGTATAGCAGAGCTGTATAGGGATGTCTCTCTCTCTCTCATCTATAGCAGAGCTGTATAGGGATGTCTCTCTCTCTCTCATCTATAGCAGAGCTGTATAGGGATGTCTCTCTCTCTCTCATCTATAGCAGAGCTGTATAGGGATGTCTCTCATCTATAGCAGAGCTGTATAGGGATGTCTCTCTCTATAGCAGAGCTGTATAGGGATGTCTCTCATGTATAGCAGAGCTGTATAGGGATGTCTCTCTCTCTCTCATCTATAGCAGAGCTGTATAGGGATGTCTCTCATGTATAGCAGAGCTGTATAGGGATGTCTCTCTCTCTATAGCAGAGCTGTATAGGGATGTCTCTCTCATCTATAGCAGAGCTGTATAGGGATGTCTCTCTCTCATCTATAGCAGAGCTGTATAGGGATGTCTCTCTCTATAGCAGAGCTGTATAGGGATGTCTCTCATGTATAGCAGAGCTGTATAGGGATGTCTCTCTCTCTCTCATCTATAGCAGAGCTGTATAGGGATGTCTCTCTCTCTCTCATCTATAGCAGAGCTGTATAGGGATGTCTCTCATGTATAGCAGAGCTGTATAGGGATGTCTCTCTCATCTATAGCAGAGCTGTATAGGGATGTCTCTCTCTCTCTCATCTATAGCAGAGCTGTAGGGATATCTCTCTCTCATCTATAGCAGAGCTGTATAGGGATGTCTCTCTCTCATCTATAGCAGAGCTGTATAGGGATGTCTCTCTCTCATCTATAGCAGAGCTGTATAGGGATGTCTCTCTCTCATCTATAGCAGAGCTGTATAGGGATGTCTCTCTCTCATCTATAGCAGAGCTGTATAGGGATGTCTCTCTCATCTATAGCAGAGCTGTATAGGGATGTCTCTCTCTCTATAGCAGAGCTGTATAGGGATGTCTCTCTCATCTATAGCAGAGCTGTATAGGGATGTCTCTCTCTCATCTATAGCAGAGCTGTATAGGGATGTCTCTCATCTATAGCAGAGCTGTATAGGGATGTCTCTCATCTATAGCAGAGCTGTATAGGGATGTCTCTCTCTATAGCAGAGCTGTATAGGGATGTCTCTCATGTATAGCAGAGCTGTATAGGGATGTCTCTCTCTCTCTCATCTATAGCAGAGCTGTATAGGGATGTCTCTCATGTATAGCAGAGCTGTATAGGGATGTCTCTCTCTCTCTCATCTATAGCAGAGCTGTATAGGGATGTCTCTCATGTATAGCAGAGCTGTATAGGGATGTCTCTCTCATCTATAGCAGAGCTGTATAGGGATGTCTCTCTCTCTCTCATCTATAGCAGAGCTGTATAGGGATGTCTCTCTCTCTCTCATCTATAGCAGAGCTGTATAGGGATGTCTCTCTCTCATCTATAGCAGAGCTGTATAAGGATGTCTCTCTCTCATCTATAGCAGAGCTGTATAAGGATGTCTCTCTCTCATCTATAGCAGAGCTGTATAGGGATGTCTCTCATCTATAGCAGAGCTGTATAGGGATGTCTCTCATCTATAGCAGAGCTGTATAGGGATGTCTCTCTCTCATCTATAGCAGAGCTGTATAGGGATGTCTCTCTCTCATCTATAGCAGAGCTGAATAGGGATGTCTCTCTCTCATCTATAGCAGAGCTGTATAGGGATGTCTCTCATCTATAGCAGAGCTGTATAGGGATGTCTCTCTCTCTCTCTCATCTATAGCAGAGCTGTATAGGGATGTCTTTCTCATCTATAGCAGAGCTGTATAGGGATGTCTCTCTCTCATCTATAGCAGAGCTGTATAGGGATGTCTCTCTCTCATCTATAGCAGAGCTGTATAGGGATGTCTCTCTCTCTCTCATCTATAGCAGAGCTGTATAGGGATGTCTCTCATCTGTAGCAGAGCTGTATAGGGATGTCTCTCTCTCATCTATAGCAGAGCTGTATAGGGATGTCTCTCTCTCATCTATAGCAGAGCTGTATAGGGATGTCTCTCTCTCTCATCTATAGCAGAGCTGTATAGGGGTGTCTCTCTCTCATCTATAGCAGAGCTGTATAGGGATGTCTCTCTCTCATCTATTGCAGAGCTGTATAGGGATGTCTCTCTCTCTCATCTATAGCAGAGCTGTTTAGGGATGTCTCTCTCTCTCATCTATAGCAGAGCTGTATAGGGATGTCTCTCTCTCTCATCTATAGCAGAGCTGTATAGGGATGTCTCTCTCATCTATAGCAGAGCTGTATAGGGATGTCTCTCTCATCTATAGCAGAGCTGTATAGGGATGTCTCTCTCATCTATAGCAGAGCTGTATAGGGATGTCTCTCTCTTATATATAGTGGAGCTGTATAGGGATGTCTCTCTCATCTATAGCAGAGCTGTATAGGGATGTCTCTCATCTATAGCGGAGCTGTATAGGGATGTCTCTCATCTATAGCGGAGCTGTATAGGGATGTCTCTCTCATCTATAGCAGAGCTGTATAGGGATGTCTCTCATCTATAGCAGAGCTGTATAGGGATGTCTCTCTCATCTATAGCAGAGCTGTAAAGGGATGTCTCTCTCATCTATAGCAGAGCTGTATAGGGATGTCTCTCTCATCTATAGCAGAGCTGTATAGGGATGTCTCTCTCATCTATAGCAGAGCTGTTTAGGGATGTCTCTCATCTATAGCAGAGCTGTATAGGGATGTCTCTCTCTCTCTCATCTATAGCAGAGCTGTATAGGGATGTCTCTCTCTCTCATCTATAGCAGAGCTGTATAGGGATGTCTCTCTCTCATCTATAGCAGAGCTGTATAGGGATGTCTCTCTCTCTCTCATCTATAGCAGAGCTGTATAGGGATATCTCTCTCTCATCTATAGCAGAGCTGTATAGGGATGTCTCTCTCTCATCTATAGCAAAGCTGTATAGGGATGTCTCTCTCTCATCTATAGCAGAGCTGTATAGGGATGTCTCTCTCTCTATAGCAGAGCTGTATAGGGATGTCTCTCTCTCTCATCTATAGCAGAGCTGTATAGGGATGTCTCTCTCTCATCTATAGCAGAGCTCTATAGGGATGTCTCTCTCTCATCTATAGCAGAGCTGTACAGGGATGTCTCTCATCTATAGCAGAGCTGTATAGGGATGTCTCTCATCTATAGCAGAGCTGTATAGGGATGTCTCTCTCTCTCTCATCTATAGCAGTGCTGTATAGGGATGTCTCTCTCTCTCTCTCATCTATAGCAGAGCTGTATAGGGATGTCTCTCTCTTATATATAGTGGAGCTTTATAGGGATGTCTCTCTCTTATATATAGTGAAGCTGTATAGGGATGTCTCTCTCTTATATATAGTGGAGCTGTATAGGGATGTCTCTCTCTCTGTTATATATGGTGGAGCTGTATAGGGATGTCTCTCTCTTATATATAGTGGAGCTGTATAGGGATGTCTCTCTCTCATCTATAGCAGAGATGTATAGGGATGTCTCTCTCTCTCATCTATAGCAGAGCTGTATAGGGATGTCTCTCTCTCATCTATAGCAGAGCTGTATAGCGATGTCTCTCTCTTATATATAGTGGAGTTGTATAGGGATGTCTCTTATATATAGCGGAGCTGTATAGGGATGTCTCTCTCTTATATATAGTGAAGCTGTATAGGGATGTCTCTCTCTTTTATATAGTGGAGTTGTATAGGGATGTCTCTGTCTTATATATAGTGGAGCTGTATAGGGATGTCTCTCTCTTATATATAGTGGAGCTGTATAGGGATGTCTCTCTCTCATCTATAGCAGAGCTGTATAGGGATGTCTCTCTCTCATCTATAGCAGAGCTGTATAGGGATGTCTCTCTCTCATCTATAGCAGAGCTGTATAGGGATGTCTCTCTCTCATCTATAGCAGAGCTGTATAGGGATGTCTCTCTCTCATCTATAGCAGAGCTGTATAGGGATGTCTCTCTCTCATCTATAGCAGAGCTGTATAAGGATGTCTCTCTCTCATCTATAGCAGAGCTGTATAGGGATGTCTCTCTCTCTCTCATCTATAGCAGAGCTGTATAGGGATGTCTCTCTCTCATCTATAGCAGAGCCGTATAGGGATGTCTCTCTCTCATCTATAGCAGAGCTGTATAGGGATGTCTCTCTCATCTATAGCAGAGCTGTATAGGGATGTCTCTCTCATCTATAGCAGAGCCGTATAGGGATGTCTCTCTCTGATCTATAGCAGAGCTGTATAGGGATGTCTCTCTCTCATCTATAGCAGAGCTGTATAGGGATGTCTCTCTCATCTATAGCAGAGCTGTATAGGGATGTCTCTCTCTCATCTATAGCAGAGCTGTATAGGGATGTCTCTCTCTCATCTATAGGAGAGCTGTATAGGGATGTCTCTCTCTCTCTATAGCAGAGCTGTATAGGGATGTCTCTCTCTCATCTATAGCAGAGCTGTATAGGGATGTCTCTCTCTCTCATCTATAGCAGAGCTGTATAGGGGTGTCTCTCTCTCATCTATAGCAGAGCTGTATAGGGATGTCTCTCTCTCATCTATTGCAGAGCTGTATAGGGATGTCTCTCTCTCTCATCTATAGCAGAGCTGTATAGGGATGTCTTTCTCTCTCTCTCTCTCTCTCTCTCTCATCTATAGCAGAGCTGTATAGGGGTGTCTCTCTCTCATCTATAGCAGAGCTGTATAGGGATGTCTCTCTCTCATCTATTGCAGAGCTGTATAGGGATGTCTCTCTCTCTCATCTATAGCAGAGCTGTATAGGGATGTCTCTCTCTCTCATCTATAGCAGAGCTGTATAGGGATGTCTCATCTATAGCAGAGCTGTATAGGGATGTCTCTCTCTCTCTATAGCAGAGCTGTATAGGGATGTCTCTCTCTCATCTATAGCAGAGCTGTATAGGGATGTCTCTCTCTCATCTATAGCAGAGCTGTATAGGGATGTCTCTCTCATCTATAGCAGAGCTGTATAGGGATGTCTCTCTCTCTATAGCAGAGCTGTATAGGGATGTCTCTCTCATCTATAGCAGAGCTGTATAGGGATGTCTCTCATCTATAGCAGAGCTGTATAGGGATGTCTATCTCTATAGCAGAGCTGTATAGGGATGTCTCTCATGTATAGCAGAGCTGTATAGGGATGTCTCTCATCTATAGCAGAGCTGTATAGGGATGTCTCTCTCTCTCTCATCTATAGCAGAGCTGTATAGGGATGTCTCTCTCTCTCATCTATAGCAGAGCTGTGTAGGGATGTCTCTCTCATCTATAGCAGAGCTGTATAGGGATGTCTCTCTCTCATCTATAGCAGAGCTGTATAGGGATGTCTCTCTCTCATCTATAGCAGAGCTGTATAGGGATGTCTCTCTCTCATCTATTGCAGAGCTGTATAGGGATGTCTCTCTCTCTCTCTCTCTCTCTCTCTATAGCAGAGCTGTTAAGGGATGTCTCTCTCTCATCTATAGCAGAGCTGTATAGGGATGTCTCTCTCTCATCTATAGCAGAGCTGTATAGGGATGTCTCTCTCTCTCTCATCTATAGCAGAGCTGTATAGGGATGTCTCTCTCTCTCTCATCTATAGCAGAGCTGTATAGGGATGTCTCTCTTCTATAGCAGAGCTGTATAGGGATGTCTCTCTCTCATCTATAGCAGAGCTGTATAGGGATGTCTCTCTCTCATCTATAGGAGAGCTGTATAGGGATGTCTCTCTCTCTCTATAGCAGAGCTGTATAGGGATGTCTCTCTCTCATCTATAGCAGAGCTGTATAGGGATGTCTCTCTCTCATCTATAGCAGAGCTGTATAGGGATGTCTCTCTCTCATCTATAGCAGAGCTGTATAGGGGTGTCTCTCTCTCATCTATAGCAGAGCTGTATAGGGATGTCTCTCTCTCATCTATTGCAGAGCTGTATAGGGATGTCTCTCTCTCTCATCTATAGCAGAGCTGTATAGGGATGTCTCTCATCTATAGCAGAGCTGTATAGGGATGTCTCTCTCTCTCTCATCTATAGCAGAGCTGTATAGGGATGTCTCTCTCTCTCTCATATATAGCAGAGCTGTATAGGGATGTCTCTCTCTCTCATCTATAGCAGAGCTGTATAGGGATGTCTCTCTCTCTCATCTATAGCAGAGCTGTATAGGGATGTCTCTCATCTATAGCAGAGCTGTATAGGGATGTCTCTCTCTCATCTATAGCAGAGCTGTATAGGGATGTCTCTCTCTCATCTATAGCAGAGCTGAATAGGGATGTCTCTCTCTCATCTATAGCAGAGCTGTATAGGGATGTCTGTCTCTTCTATAGCAGAGCTGTATAGGGATGTCTCTCTCTCATCTATAGCAGAGCTGTATAGGGATGTCTCTCTCTTATCTATAGCAGAGCTGTATAGGGATGTCTCTCATCTATAGCAGAGCTGTATAGGGATGTCTCTCTCTCTCATCTATAGCAGAGCTGTATAGGGATGTCTCTCATCTATAGCAGAGCTGTATAGGGATGTCTCTCATCTATAGCAGAGCTGTATAGGGAAGTCTCTCATCTATAGCAGAGCTGTATAGGGATGTCTCTCTCATCTATAGCAGAGCTGTATAGGGATGTCTCTCATCTATAGCAGAGCTGTATAGGGATGTCTCTCTCTCATCTATAGCAGAGCTGTATAGGGATGTCTCTCTCTCATCTATTGCAGAGCTGTATAGGGATGTCTGTCTCTTCTATAGCAGCTGTATAGGGATGTCTCTCTCTCATCTATAGCAGAGCTGTATAGGGATGTCTCTCTCTTATCTATAGCAGAGCTGTATAGGGATGTCTCTCTCTCATCTATAGCAGAGCTGTATAGGGATGTCTCTCTCTCATCTATAGCAGAGCTGTATAGGGATGTCTCTCTCTCATCTATAGCAGAGCTGTATAGGGATGTCTCTCTCTCATCTATAGCAGAGCTGTATAGGGATGTCTCTCTCTCATCTATAGCAGAGCTGTATAGGGATGTCTCTCATCTATAGCAGAGCTTAATAGGGATGTCTCTCTCTCTCATCTATAGCAGAGCTGTATAGGGATGTCTCTCATCTATAGCAGAGCTGTATAGGGATGTCTCTCATCTATAGCAGAGCTTAATAGGGATGTCTCTCTCTCTCATCTATAGCAGAGCTGTATAGGGATGTCTCTCTCTCTCATCTATAGCAGAGCTGTATAGGGATGTCTCTCTCTCTCTATAGCAGAGCTGTATAGGGATGTCTCTCTCTCATCTATAGCAGAGCTGTATAGGGATGTCTCTCTCTCATCTATAGCAGAGCTGTATAGGGATTTCTCTCTCTCTCTCATCTATAGCAGAGCTGTATAGGGATGTCTCTCTCTCATCTATAGCAGAGCTGTATAGGGATGTCTCTCTCTCTCTCATCTATAGCAGAGCTGTATAGGGATGTCTCTCTCTCATCTATAGCAGAGCTGTATAGGGATGTCTCTCTCTCATCTATAGCAGAGCTGTATAGGGATGTCTCTCTCTCATCTATAGCAGAGCTGTATAGGGCTGTCTCTCTCATCTATAGCAGAGCTGTATAGGGATGTCTCTCATCTATAGCAGAGCTGTATAGGGATGTCTCTCTCATCTATAGCAGAGCTGTATAGGGATGTCTCTCTCTCATCTATAGCAGAGCTGTATAGGGATGTCTCTCTCTCATCTATAGCAGAGCTGTATAGGGATTTCTCTCTCTCTCTATAGCAGAGCTGTATAGGGATGTCTCTCTCTCATCTATAGCAGAGCTGTATAGGGATGTCTCTCTCATCTATAGCAGAGCTGTATAGGGATGTCTCTCTCATCTATAGCAGAGCTGTATAGGGATGTCTCTCTCTCATCTATAGCAGAGCTGTATAGGGATGTCTCTCTCTCTCATCTATAGCAGAGCTGTATAGGGATGTCTCTCTCTCTCATCTATAGCAGAGCTGTATAGGGATGTCTCTCATCTATAGCAGAGCTGTATAGGGATGTCTCTCTCTCTCATCTATAGCAGAGCTGTATAGGGATGTCTCTCTCTCATCTATAGCAGAGCTGTATAGGGATGTCTCTCTCATCTATAGCAGAGCTGTATAGGGATGTCTCTCTCATATCTATAGCAGAGCTGTATAGGGATGTCTCTCTCTCATCTATAGCAGAGCTGTATAGGGATGTCTCTCTCATCTATAGCAGAGCTGTATAGGGATGTCTCTCTCTCATCTATAGCAGAGCTGTATAGGGATGTCTCTCTCTCTCATCTATAGCAGAGCTGTATAGGGATGTCTCTCTCTCTCATCTATAGCAGAGCTGTATAGGGATGTCTCTCTCTCATCTATAGCAGAGCTGTATAGGGATGTCTCTCTCTCTCTCATCTATAGCAGAGCTGTATAGGGATGTCTCTCTCTCTCTCATCTATAGCAGAGCTGTATAGGGATGTCTCTCTTCTATAGCAGAGCTGTATAGGGATGTCTCTCTCTCTTCTATAGCAGAGCTGTATAGGGATGTCTCTCTCTCATCTATAGGAGAGCTGTATAGGGATGTCTCTCTCTCTCTATAGCAGAGCTGTATAGGGATGTCTCTCTCTCATCTATAGCAGAGCTGTATAGGGATGTCTCTCTCTCTCATCTATAGCAGAGCTGTATAGGGGTGTCTCTCTCTCATCTATAGCAGAGCTGTATAGGGATGTCTCTCTCTCATCTATTGCAGAGCTGTATAGGGATGTCTCTCTCTCTCATCTATAGCAGAGCTGTATAGGGATGTCTTTCTCTCTCTCTCTCTCTCTCTCTCTCTCTCTCTCTCTCATATATAGCAGAGCTGTATAGGGATGTCTCTCTCTCTCATCTATAGCAGAGCTGTATAGGGGTGTCTCTCTCTCATCTATAGCAGAGCTGTATAGGGATGTCTCTCTCTCATCTATTGCAGAGCTGTATAGGGATGTCTCTCTCTCTCATCTATAGCAGAGCTGTATAGGGATGTCTCTCTCTCTCATCTATAGCAGAGCTGTATAGGGATGTCTCTCTCTCTCTCATCTATAGCAGAGCTGTATAGGGATGTCTCTCTCTCTCTCATATATAGCAGAGCTGTATAGGGATGTCTCTCTCTCTCTCATATATAGCAGAGCTGTATAGGGATGTCTCTCTCTCTCATCTATAGCAGAGCTGTATAGGGATGTCTCTCATCTATAGCAGAGCTGTATAGGGATGTGTCTCTCTCTCTATAGCAGAGCTGTATAGGGATGTCTCTCTCTTATCTATAGCAGAGCTGTATAGGGATGTCTCTCTCTCATCTATAGCAGAGCTGTATAGGGATGTCTCTCTCTCATCTATAGCAGAGCTGTATAGGGATGTCTCTCTCATCTATAGCAGAGCTGTATAGGGATGTCTCTCTCTCTATAGCAGAGCTGTATAGGGATGTCTCTCTCATCTATAGCAGAGCTGTATAGGGATGTCTCTCTCTCATCTATAGCAGAGCTGTATAGGGATGTCTCTCATCTATAGCAGAGCTGTATAGGGATGTCTCTCTCTATAGCAGAGCTGTATAGGGATGTCTCTCATGTATAGCAGAGCTGTATAGGGATGTCTCTCTCTCTCTCATCTATAGCAGAGCTGTATAGGGATGTCTCTCATGTATAGCAGAGCTGTATAGGGATGTCTCTCTCATCTATAGCAGAGCTGTATAGGGATGTCTCTCTCTCTCTCATCTATAGCAGAGCTGTATAGGGATGTCTCTCTCTCTCTCTCTCTCATCTATAGCAGAGCTGTATAGGGATGTCTCTCTCTCATCTATAGCAGAGCTGTATAAGGATGTCTCTCTCTCATCTATAGCAGAGCTGTATAGGGATGTCTCTCATCTATAGCAGAGCTGTATAGGGATGTCTCTCTCTCATCTATAGCAGAGCTGTATAGGGATGTCTCTCTCTCATCTATAGCAGAGCTGTATAGGGATGTCTCTCTCATCTATAGCAGAGCTGTATAGGGATGTCTCTCTCATCTATAGCAGAGCTGTATAGGGATGTCTCTCTCTCATCTATAGCAGAGCTGTATAGGGATGTCTCTCTCTCATCTATAGCAGAGCTGTATAGGGATGTCTCTCTCTCTCTCATCTATAGCAGAGCTGTATAGGGATGTCTCTCTCTCTCTCATCTATAGCAGAGCTGTATAGGGATGTCTCTCATCTGTAGCAGAGCTGTATACGGATGTCTCTCTCTCATCTATAGCAGAGCTGTATAGGGATGTCTCTCTCTCATCTATAGCAGAGCTGTATAGGGATGTCTCTCTCTCATCTATAGCAGAGCTGTATAGGGATGTCTCTCTCTCTCATCTATAGCAGAGCTGTATAGGGGTGTCTCTCTCTCATCTATAGCAGAGCTGTATAGGGATGTCTCTCTCTCATCTATAGCAGAGCTGTATAGGGATGTCTCTCTCATCTATAGCAGAGCTGTATAGGGATGTCTCTCTCTCATCTATTGCAGAGCTGTATAGGGATGTCTCTCTCTCTCATCTATAGCAGAGCTGTTTAGGGATGTCTCTCTCTCTCATCTATAGCAGAGCTGTATAGGGATGTCTCTCTCATCTATAGCAGAGCTGTATAGGGATGTCTCTCTCATCTATAGCAGAGCTGTATAGGGATGTCTCTCTCTTATATATAGCAGAGCTGTATAGGGATGTCTCTCATCTATAGCAGAGCTGTATAGGGATGTCTCTCATCTATAGCGGAGCTGTATAGGGATGTCTCTCATCTATAGCGGAGCTGTATAGGGATGTCTCTCTCATCTATAGCAGAGCTGTATAGGGATGTCTCTCATCTATAGCAGAGCTGTATAGGGATGTCTCTCTCATCTATAGCAGAGCTGTATAGGGATGTCTCTCTCATCTATAGCAGAGCTGTATAGGGATGTCTCTCTCATCTATAGCAGAGCTGTTTAGGGATGTCTCTCATCTATAGCAGAGCTGTATAGGGATGTCTCTCTCTCTCTCATCTATAGCAGAGCTGTATAGGGATGTCTCTCTCTCATCTATAGCAGAGCTGTATAGGGATATCTCTCTCTCATCTATAGCAGAGCTGTAGGGATATCTCTCTCTCTCTATAGCAGAGCTGTATAGGGATGTCTCTCTCTCATCTATAGCAGAGCTGTATAGCGATGTCTCTCATCTATAGCAGAGCTGTATAGGGATGTCTCTCTCTCATCTATAGCAGAGCTGTATAGGGATGTCTCTCTCTCATCTATAGCAAAGCTGTATAGGGATGTCTCTCTCTCATCTATAGCAGAGCTGTATAGGGATGTCTCTCTCTCTATAGCAGAGCTGTATAGGGATGTCTCTCTCTCTCATCTATAGCAGAGCTGTATAGGGATGTCTCTCTCTCATCTATAGCAGAGCTGTATAGGGATGTCTCTCTCTCATCTATAGCAGAGCTGTACAGGGATGTCTCTCATCTATAGCAGAGCTGTATAGGGATGTCTCTCATCTATAGCAGAGCTGTATAGGGATGTCTCTCTCTCTCATCTATAGCAGTGCTGTATAGGGATGTCTCTCTCTTATATATAGTGGAGCTTTATAGGGATGTCTCTCTCTTATATATAGTGAAGCTGTATAGGGATGTCTCTCTCTTATATATAGTGGAGCTGTATAGGGATGTCTCTCTCTGTTATATATGGTGGAGCTGTATAGGGATGTCTCTCTCTTATATATAGTGGAGCTGTATAGGGATGTCTCTCTCATCTATAGCAGAGCTGTATAGGGATGTCTCTCTCTTATATATAGTGGAGCTTTATAGGGATGTCTCTCTCTTATATATAGTGAAGCTGTATAGGGATGTCTCTCTCTTATATATAGTGGAGCTGTATAGGGATGTCTCTCTCTGTTATATATGGTGGAGCTGTATAGGGATGTCTCTCTCTTATATATAGTGGAGTTGTATAGGGATGTCTCTTATATATAGCAGAGCTGTATAGGGATGTCTCTCTCTCATCTATAGCAGAGCTGTATAGTGATGTCTCTCATCTATAGCAGAGCTGTATAGGGATGTCTCTCTCTCTCATCTATAGCAGAGCTGTATAGGGATGTCTCTCTCTCATCTATAGCAGAGCTGTATAGCGATGTCTCTCTCTTATATATAGTGGAGTTGTATAGGGATGTCTCTTATATATAGCGGAGCTGTATAGGGATGTCTCTCTCTTATATATAGTGAAGCTGTATAGGGATGTCTCTCTCTTTTATATAGTGGAGTTGTATAGGGATGTCTCTGTCTTATATATAGTGGAGCTGTATAGGGATGTCTCTCTCTCATCTATAGCAGAGCTGTATAGGTATGTCTCTCTCATCTATAGCAGAGCTGTATAGGGATGTCTCTCTCATCTATAGCAGAGCTGTATAGGGATGTCTCTCATCTATAGCAGAGCTGTATAGGGATGTCTCTCTCTCATCTATAGCAGAGCTGTATAGGGATGTCTCTCTCTCATCTATAGCAGAGCTGTATAGGGATGTCTCTCTCTCATCTATAGCAGAGCTGTATAGGGATGTCTCTCTCTCATCTATAGCAGAGCTGTATAAGGATGTCTCTCTCTCATCTATAGCAGAGCTGTATAGGGATGTCTCTCTCTCTCTCATCTATAGCAGAGCTGTATAGGGATGTCTCTCTCTCATCTATAGCAGAGCCGTATAGGGATGTCTCTCTCTCATCTTTAGCAGAGCTGTATAGGGATGTCTCTCTCTCATCTATTGCAGAGCTGTATAGGGATGTCTCTCTCATCTATAGCAGAGCTGTATAGGGATGTCTTTCTCATCTATAGCAGAGCTGTATAGGGATGTCTCTCTCTCATCTATAGCAGAGCTGTATAGGGATGTCTCTCTCATATATATATATATATATATATATATATATATATATATATAGTGGAGCTGTATAGGGATGTCTCTCTCTCATCTATAGCAGAGCTGTATAGGGATGTCTCTCTCTCATCTATAGCAGAGCTGTATAGGGATGTCTCTCTCTCATCTATAGCAGAGCTGTATACGGATGTCTCTCTCTCTCATCTATAGCAGAGCTGTATAGGGGTGTCTCTCTCTCATCTATTGCAGAGCTGTATAGGGATGTCTCTCTCTCTCATCTATAGCAGAGCTGTATAGGGATGTCTCTCTCTCTCTCTCTCTCTCTCTCTCTCTCATATATAGCAGAGCTGTATAGGGATGTCTCTCTCTCTCATCTATAGCAGAGCTGTATAGGGGTGTCTCTCTCTCATCTATAGCAGAGCTGTATAGGGATGTCTCTCTCTCATCTATTGCAGAGCTGTATAGGGATGTCTCTCATATATAGCAGAGCTGTATAGGGATGTCTCTCTCTCTCATCTATAGCAGAGCTGTATAGGGATGTCTCTCTCTCTCTCTCTCATATATAGCAGAGCTGTATAGGGATGTCTCTCTCTCTCATCTATAGCAGAGCTGTACAAGGATGTCTCTCTCTCTCTCTATAGCAGAGCTGTATAGGGATGTCTCTCTCTTATCTATAGCAGAGCTGTATAGGGATGTCTCTCTCTCATCTATAGCAGAGCTGTATAGGGATGTCTCTCTCTCATCTATAGCAGAGCTGTATAGGGATGTCTCTCTCTCATCTATAGCAGAGCTGTATAGGGATGTCTCTCTCTCATCTATAGCAGAGCTGTATAGGGATGTCTCTCTCATCTATAGCAGAGCTGTATAGGGATGTCTCTCTCTCTATAGCAGAGCTGTATAGGGATGTCTCTCTCATCTATAGCAGAGCTGTATAGGGATGTCTCTCATCTATAGCAGAGCTGTATAGGGATGTCTCTCTCTATAGCAGAGCTGTATAGGGATGTCTCTCATGTATAGCAGAGCTGTATAGGGATGTCTCTCATCTATAGCAGAGCTGTATAGGGATGTCTCTCTCTCTCTCATCTATAGCAGAGCTGTATAGGGATGTCTCTCTCTCTCATCTATAGCAGAGCTGTATAGGGATGTCTCTCTCATCTATAGCAGAGCTGTATAGGGATGTCTCTCTCTCTCTCATCTATAGCAGAGCTGTATAGGGATGTCTCTCTCATCTATAGCAGAGCTGTATAGGGATGTCTCTCTCTCTCTCATCTATAGCAGAGCTGTATAGGGATGTCTCTCTCTCTCTCATCTATAGCAGAGCTGTATAGGGATGTCTCTCTCTCTCATCTATAGCAGAGCTGTATAGGGATGTCTCTCTCTCTATAGCAGAGCTGTATAGGGATGTCTCTCATCTATAGCAGAGCTGTATAAGGATGTCTCTCTCTCATCTATAGCAGAGCTGTATAGGGATGTCTCTCATCTATAGCAGAGCTGTATAGGGATGTCTCTCTCTCATCTATAGCAGAGCTGTATAGGGATGTCTCTCTCTCATCTATAGCAGAGCTGAATAGGGATGTCTCTCTCTCTCATCTATAGCAGAGCTGTATAGGAATGTCTCTCTCTCTCATCTATAGCAGAGCTGTATAGGGATGTCTCTCTCTCTATAGCAGAGCTGTATAGGGATGTCTCTCTCTCTCTCATCTATAGCAGAGCTGTATAGGGATGTCTCTCTCTCTCATCTATAGCAGAGCTGTATAGGGATGTCTCTCTCTCTATAGCAGAGCTGTATAGGGATGTCTCTCTCTCATCTATAGCAGAGCTGTATAAGGATGTCTCTCTCTCATCTATAGCAGAGCTGTATAGGGATGTCTCTCTCATCTATAGCAGAGCTGTATAGGGATGTCTCTCTCATCTATAGCAGAGCTGTATAGGGATGTCTCTCTCTCATATATAGTGGAGCTGTATAGGGATGTCTCTCTCATCTATAGCAGAGCTGTATAGGGATGTCTCTCATCTATAGCAGAGCTGTATAGGGATGTCTCTCATCTATAGCGGAGCTGTATAGGGATGTCTCTCATCTATAGCGGAGCTGTATAGGGATGTCTCTCTCATCTATAGCAGAGCTGTATAGGGATGTCTCTCATCTATAGCAGAGCTGTATAGGGATGTCTCTCTCATCTATAGCAGAGCTGTATAGGGATGTCTCTCTCATCTATAGCAGAGCTGTATACGGATGTCTCTCTCATCTATAGCAGAGCTGTATAGGGATGTCTCTCTCATCTATAGCAGAGCTGTTTAGGGATTTCTCTCATCTATAGCAGAGCTGTATAGGGATGTCTCTCTCTCTCTCATCTATAGCAGAGCTGTATAGGGATGTCTCTCTCTCTCATCTATAGCAGAGCTGTAGGGATATCTCTCTCTCATCTATAGCAGAGCTGTATAGGGATGTCTCTCTCATCTATAGCAGAGCTGTATAGGGATGTCTCTCTCTCTATAGCAGAGCTGTATAGGGATGTCTCTCTCTCTCATCTATAGCAGAGCTGTATAGGGATGTCTCTCATCTATAGCAGAGCTGTATAGGGATGTCTCTCTCTCATCTATAGCAGAGCTGTACAGGGATGTCTCTCATCTATAGCAGAGCTGTATAGGGATGTCTCTCATCTATAGCAGAGCTGTATAGGGATGTCTCTCTCTCTCTCATCTATAGTAGAGCTGTATAGGGATGTCTCTCTCTCTCTCTCATCTATAGCAGAGCTGTATAGGAATGTCTCTCTCTCATCTATAGCAGAGCTGTATAGGGATGTCTCTCTCTTATATATTGTGGAGCTTTATAGGGATGTCTCTCTCTTATATATAGTGAAGCTGTATAGGGATGTCTCTCTCTTATATATAGTGGAGCTGTATAGGGATGTCTCTCTCTCTGTTATATATGGTGGAGCTGTATAGGGATGTCTCTCTCTTATATATAGTGGAGTTGTATAGGGATGTCTCTCTCTCATCTATAGCAGAGCTGTATAGTGATGTCTCTCTCATCTATAGCAGAGCTGTATAGGGATGTCTCTCTCTCTCATCTATAGCAGAGCTGTATAGCGATGTCTCTCTCTTATATATAGTGGAGTTGTATAGGGATGTCTCTTATATATAGCGGAGCTGTATAGGGATGTCTCTCTCTTATATATAGTGAAGCTGTATAGGGATGTCTCTCTCTTTTATATAGTGGAGTTGTATAGGGATGTCTCTGTCTTATATATAGTGGAGCTGTATAGGGATGTCTCTCTCTTATATATAGTGGAGCTGTATAGGGATGTCTCTCTCTCATCTATAGCAGAGCTGTATAGGGATGTCTCTCTCTCATCTATTGCAGAGCTGTATAGGGATGTCTCTCTCTCATCTATAGCAGAGCTGTACAGGGATGTCTCTCTCTCTCATCTATAGCAGAGCTGTATAGGGATGTCTCTCATCTATAGCAGAGCTGTATAGGGATGTCTCTCTCTGATCTATAGCAGAGCTGTATAGGGATGTCTCTCTCTCATCTATAGCAGAGCTATATAAGGATGTCTCTCTCTCATCTATAGCAGAGCTGTATAGGGATGTCTCTCTCTCATCTATAGCAGAGCTGTATAGGGATGTCTCTCTCTCTCATCTATAGCAGAGCTGTATAGGGATGTCTCTCTCTCATCTATAGCAGAGCCGTATAGGGATGTCTCTCTCTCATCTATAGTAGAGCTGTATAGGGATGTCTCTCTCTCTCATCTATAGCAGAGCTGAATAGGGATGTCTCTCTCTCATCTATAGCAGAGCTGTATAGGGATGTCTCTCTCATCTATAGCAGAGCTGTACAGGGATGTCTCTCTCTCATCTATAGCAGAGCTGTATAGGGATGTCTCTCTCTCATGTATAGCAGAGCTGTATAGGGATGTCTCTCTCATATATATATATATATATATATATATATATATATATATATATATATAGTGGAGCTGTATAGGGATGTCTGTCTTATATATAGTGGAGCTGTATAGGGATCTCTCTTATATATAGTGGAGCTGTATAGGGATGTCTCTCTCTTATATATAGTGGAGCTGTATAGGGATGTCTCTCTCTTATATATGGTGGAGCTGTATAGGGATGTCTCTCTCTTATATATAGTGGAGCTGTATAGGGATGTGTCTCTCTTATATATAGTGGAGCTGTATAGGGATGTCTCTTATATATAGTGGAGCTGTATAGGGATGTCTCTCATATATAGTGGAGCTGTATAGGGATGTCTCTTTCTTATATATAGTGGAGCTGTGTAGGGATGTCTCTCTCTCTTATATATAGTGGAGCGGTATAGGGATGTCTCTCTTATATATGGTGGAGCTGTATAGGGATCTCTCTTATATATAGTGGAGCTGTATAGGGATGTCTCTCTCTTATATATAGTGGAGCTGTATAGGGATGTCTCTCTCTTATATATGGTGGAGCTGTATAGAGATGTCTCTCTCTTATATATAGTGGAGCTGTATAGGGATGTGTCTCTCTTATATATGGTGGAGCTGTATAGGGATGTCTCTCTCTTATATATGGTGGAGCTGTATAGGGATGTCTCTCTCTTATATATGGTGGAGCTGTATAGGGATGTCTCTTTCTTTTATGTAGTGGAGCTGTACAGGGATGTCTCTCTCTCTTATATATAGTGGAGCTGTATTGGGATGTCTCTGTCTTATATATGGTGGAGCTGTATAGGGATGCCTCTCTTATATATTGTGTAGCTGTATAGGGATGTCTCTTTCTTATATATAGTGGAGCTGTATAGGGATGTCTCTCTCTCTTATATATAGTGGAGGTGTATAGGGATGTCTCTTATATATAGTGGAGCTGTATAGGGATGTCTCTCTCTTATATATGGTGGAGCTGTATAGGGATGTCTCTCTCTTATATATAGTGAAGCTGTATAGGGATGTCTCTCTCTTATATATAGTGGAGTTGTATAGGGATGTCTCTCATCTATAGCAGAGCTGTATAGGGATGTCTCTCATCTATAGCAGAGCTGTATAGGGATGTCTCTCTCTCTCATCTATAGCAGAGCTGTATAGGGATGTCTCTCTCTCATCTATAGCAGAGCTTTATAGGGATGTCTCTCTCTCATCTATAGCAGAGCTGTATAGGGATTTCTCTCTCTCTCATCTATAGCAGAGCTGTATAGGGATGTCTCTCTCTCATGTATAGCAGAGCTGTATAGGGATGTCTCTCTCATATATATATATATATATATATATATATATATATATAGTGGAGCTGTATAGGGATGTCTGTCTTATATATAGTGGAGCTGTATAGGGATGTCTCTTATATATAGTGGAGCTGTATAGGGATGTCTCTCTCTCATCTATAGCAGAGCTGTATAGGGATGTCTCTCTCTCATCTATAGCAGAGCTGTATAGGGATGTCTCTCTCTCATCTATAGCAGAGCTGTATAGGGATGTCTCTCTCTCATCTATAGCAGAGCTGTATAGGGATGTCTCTCTCTCATCTATAGCAGAGCTTTATAGGGATGTCTCTCTCTCTATAGCAGAGCTGTATAGGGATGTCTCTCTCTCATCTATAGCAGAGCTTTATAGGGATGTCTCTCTCTCTATAGCAGAGCTGTATAGGGATGTCTCTCTCTCTCATCTATAGCAGAGCTGTATAGGGATGTCTCTCTAATCTATAGCAGAGCTGAATAGGGATGTCTCTCTCATCTATAGCAGAGCTGTATAGGGATGTCTCTCTCATCTATAGCAGAGCTGTATAGGGATGTCTTTCTCATCTATAGCAGAGCTGTATAGGGATGTCTCTGTCTTATATATAGTGGAGCTGTATAGGGATGTCTCTTTCTCATATATAGTGGAGCTGTATAGGGATGTCTCTCTCTCTTATATATAGTGGAGCTGTATAGGGATGTCTCTTATATATAGTGGAGCTGTATAGGGATGTCTCTCTCTCTTATATATAGTGGAGCTGTATAGGGATGTCTCTCTCTTATATATAGTGAAGCTGTATAGGGATGTCTCTCTCTTATATATATTGGAGCTGTATAGGGATGTCTCTCTCTTATATATGGTGGAGCTGTATAGGGATGTCGCTCTCTTATATATAGTGGAGCTGTATAGGGATGTCTCTCTCTTATATATAGTGAAGCTGTATAGGGATGTCTCTCTCTTATATATAGTGGAGTTGTATAGGGATATCTCTGTCTTATATATATATGGTGGAGCTGTATAGGGATGTCTCTTATATATAGTGGAGCTGTATCGGGATTTCTCTCTGTTATATATAGTGAAGCTGTATAGGGATGTCTCTCTCTTATGTATAGTGGAGTTGTATAGGGATGTCTCTGTCTTATATATGGTGGAGCTGTATAGGGATGTCTCTCTCTTATATATTGTGGAGTTGTATAGGGATTTCTCTGTCTTATATATAGTGGAGCTGTATAGGGATTTCTACTTCAGGGTCCACAGGGTTGACCTTGGTGTATAGCTGGATCTGGATCCATGGGCACCACGCAGTTAAAGCTTTGCTGCTCCCAGGATGCACTTGGGTCCGTCCTCCTCTATACCCCGCCCCCGGCCACAGGCAACTCAGTTTTAGTTGGTGCCCGGCCGGAGTCGGGTCACCCTGCGCAGTGGGGCTGCATAAGCAGCCCCTAAGCTTTAATTTATTTATTTATTTATTTATTTTTTTTAAAAAAAAGAAGATAGAAGATTTATTATTTTATTTTTTACTCTTCAGAGCGGCAGCATCAGACTGTCCATCTGGACGTCCACGTTGCCGCTCCACCAGCCCCGCTGGCGCTGCGACGCCGGTACTGATCCGGGGATTGCAGCGGGACCCCGGAGTCAGTACTAGCGTGGCTCAGGGACCTCCGAAGGACTGCTGCCGGACTGAAGGGGCCAGGTAAGCCGCGTGCAGCGCTTCGCGCTGTGCGCGGGGATTATGCAGTCTTGTAGCCGCCGGTCTCTGGGGACAGACCGGTGGTGCTAGTAGCGGCGGCGGGCTCCCCCATGATGTGGAATACCCCGCGTGTCTGCTGACCTCCAGGGTGTAAGACCGGTGGGGAACCGGCTTCCTTGGGGGTTTCATACTAGCAGGGGAGGCAGCCTTCCCTGCTTCATCGCTCCTCCCCTCAGCCCAGCGCGCCTTCTCTCATGTGTGCTGGCGTCGCTGGGCTGTAATCTCCTGGCCACTCCTCCTCAGAGCTCTCCGGCGGCCATCTTCTTCAGGCAACAACGCAGAGCTCCCAAGCAGGCTTACAGTGGACCAGTCCCCCTGTGTACCTCTCCCCTGCAAAGGACAGTGTTCGCAGCGCTATAGCCCCCCCAGACACTGAATCTGGGAGGGTGATTGTAGCTGAAGGTGCAGTGAGTATAACTTCTCTGCATGGTATGTGACTATTACTAGTGCTGCTGTCTGTGCTTATTTCTACTTACTGTCAGCTTTTTACCTATCCCTTTCCTTCTCCTACGGCCCACAGGTGCGTGGGGGAGGGGTGTTCTTTCTGTGTACCTCACTTATATAGATCTACGTATTTGTGAGGTCCGTCACATACTGCGGTGTGCTACTCAGTACCAGATTGTGGGCTGTTTGGGTTGCATACTTGGGAGTGCACAGGTGTTATACGCCTTACCTCGTTTCGGTGATACGCTTTATTGCGAAAAGTTTGTGTCATGTCTGATGAGGAGAATGAGCGCTCCGAGGCTCCTGTGCTGTTTTCCTGCCGACGCTGTTCGGCAGGGGTTGACGGGGCAGATCTGTCTCAAGACGGTCTGTGCGGGCGGTGCCAGCTGGTACCTGGTCCCTCTAAACCCCCGGTGGCGCAGGATCCTCCGTGGGCGATGTTTACGCAAGTCCTGGCGTCGATCGCGGACCGGCTTGCGGTTCCGGCTGCGGCCCCTTCTAGGGCGTTGCCCCAGCCTACCATCCCCCGTTCCCCGGGTGTGACGCGTCTGGTGCAGTCTCCTCCTGGGTCTCAGACTGTGGGTCCTTATGCGGGTTTGCCTGTATACGTGCAATCCCCTACGGTGCCGCAGCAGATGGTACCTTTTCAGGGGTATCCTCAGGCGGCACCCCCTCCTTGGGTGGACGTTCTCTCCAGCTCCGTTCAGAGCCTGGCGGCTTCATCATCGGCCTTTCAATCTATGTTGCACAGTGATTTGTCCCCACGGGCGTCCAAGCGACCCGTTCCGGCTTCACTGGCGGCTCAGTTCACGGACACGGACGTGTCTTCGGATGACGGGGAGATCCATGAAGACTCTGACTCGGATGCCGGGGCCCAGGAGGTGGAGGCTTAGTCCTCCATCAATGTGCCGGCGTTGGTTAGGGCGGTGCGGGCCATCCTTCATATTGAGGAGGATGTGCCGGCTCCCAGGTCGAAGTACCCTAACTTTAAAAAGGCCAAGGTGACTTTGACGGTTTTTCCCGTCTGACCAGTTAACAGATCATATGGCAGGGGCCTGGCAGTTGCCCAGCAAGAGGTTCCAACCGCAGAAGCGGTTGGCTTCGAACTATCCGTTTCCGGAGGCTCATTGCAGGAAGTGGGAAACTCCGCCTGCGGTGGATTCCCACGTTACCCGCTTGATTAAAAGCGCTACTCTGCCTTTGCCGTCGATCTCCTCCCTGAAAGATCACACGGACAGGAAAGTGGAGACTTGTTTGAAGTCTATCTACTCTCTCTCGGGGGCAGTGGCCCGTCCGTCCATGGCCATCTCTTGGGTGGCTAAGGCCATCGAGAGCTGGGCCAATGCTTTGGAGGATACCTTTCTGGAGGATTCTCCGGAGATCCAGAGAGCGTTGATAGGCCAAATGAGGGATGCGGCTTCCTACATTGGAGAAGCATCATTAGATGCAAGCCTGCTGACTTCTCGGGTGTCGGCTGCAGCGGTGTCGGCACGTCGGTCCTTGTGGCTGAGATCTTGGAGAGCTGACACTGATTCCAAGAAGGGACTGGAGGCCTTACCTTTTAATGGGGAGTTGCTTTTTGGTCCAGACTTGGACAAAATTGTAGACACTCTGGCTAAGTCTAAGTCAGCCTTTCTCCCTTCGGCTTCGGCACCTACCAAGGTACGGAGCTCTGCCTTTCGGTCCTTTCGGGTTCAGGGCAAGGCCAAAGGTCAGTCCTTCCCGAGGCAGTCGACGTCCAAGGCTGCTTCTAAGCCCAAGAAGCAGGCCTGGAGTGCCAGGCGTCGTCCTTCCAAACAGGAAGATAAACCTTCTGCCTGATGGGACGGGCCTCCCTCTGGGGGACCCCAGAGTGGGAGGCCGACTTCTTCTATTTGCCCAGTGCTGGCACAATACCACCACGGATGCCTGGGTTCGAGAAGTGGTCTCCCAGGGGTACGCCCTGTCTTTTCGGCACAGACCGCCCCACCAGTTTTTCTGCACGAGTCCTTCTCAGGATACGACCAAGTCTTTACAGATTCAGGAAGCTATAGAGTCCTTGCTGACAGCAGGGGTCATTGTTCCCGTTCCTCAATTACAACGAGGGATGGGGTTCTATTCTTCTCTGTTTCTGGTGCGGAAACCCAATGGTTCTCATCGCCCTATCCTCAACTTGAAGTCTCTGAACAAATTCCTCAGAGTTCCCAAGTTCAGGACGGAAACGTTACGTTCCATCATTCTGGCGCTGGAACCGGGGGATTACATGGTGTCCCTGGATATCCAGGACACCTACCTCCATGTTCCGATAGCACCTTCGCACCAGCGGTATCTGAGGTTCGCTATCCTTCAACACCATTACCAGTTCAGGGCGCTATCCTTTGGTCTCTCCACAGCACCGAGGGTGTTCACGAAGATTATGGCGGTCATGGCCGCACATCTTCGGAACCAGAATGTACGGCTACTACCATATCTGGACGACCTCCTGTTGCTGGCGAGTTCCCCGGAGGTAATGCTTCAACATCTCCACTTGACGGTCGCTTGCCTGCAAGCGCACGGGTGGCTGATAAATTGGAAAAAGTCCTCCCTGATTCCATCTCAGCGGATGGTTCATTTGGGAGCCCTGCTGGATTCTCGTCAGCAAAGGATCTTCCTGACCCCGGAGAAGGTCTCCTCCCTGCAGCTGAGGATACACAGTTGCCTGAGCAGTTGCCGCTTGTCGGTCCTTTCGGCTATGAGGGTTTTGGGGTCCATGGTGTCAACATTCGACATGGTGGAATTTGACCAGTTCCATTCCCGGCCCCTGCAGGGGCTGATTCTATCGGAATGGAACGGGTTACCTCATCGGATCCGCTCTCAGTTGCTGGTGTTGTCCCCGGAGATTCGGCAGTCTTTGGCTTGGTGGCTTCAGACAGCTCATCTGGTCGAGGGGCGCCCCTTTTGGATCCCGGACTGGGTCCTGCTCACGACGGATGCCAGTCTTCGGGGTTGGGGGGCAGTGACCGGCTTGTTGTCACTTCAGGGTCGTTGGTCTGCGGGAGAAGCTCTTCTTCCCATCAACATTCTGGAACTGCGGGCAGTTTATCGGGCCCTGCAGTCGGCCGGTCCCGCTCTTGACGGAAGGGCGGTTCAGGTGCAGTCCGACAACGCCACCACGGTGGCGTATATCAACCACCAAGGAGGAACTCGCAGTCGGGCAGCAATGTCGGAGGTGTCTCGCATCCTTGCTTGGGCGGAGTGTCACATTCCAGCGATCTCGGCAGTCTTCATTCCCGGAGTCCTCAATTGGGAGGCGGACTTCCTCAGCCGTCACGACGTGCATCCCGGGGAATGGTCGCTTCACCCAGAGGTGTTTCAGCTACTCGTGGACAGGTGGGGGCTGCCGGAGCTGGACTTGATGGCCTCCCGTCACAATCACAAGTTGCCCGTTTACGGGTCAAGGACAAGAGACGCAGGCGCCAGTCTGGTAGACGCGCTGTCGGTGAAATGGACGTTTCACCTGGCGTATCTGTTTCCTCTGATATCCTTACTTCCTCGGGTTCTGCGGAAATTCAAGCAGGACGGCGGCACGCTCGTGCTGGTTGCTCCGGCGTGGCCCAGACGTCCTTGGTACTCCGATCTGAGGTGTCTCTCCATCGACGCTCCGTACCTTCTTCCTCAGCGACGGGACCTGTTGTCTCAAGGGCCCTGCCTTTACCCGGATCTGGGTCGGCTGTCTTTGACGGCGTGGCTCTTGAGACAGCCGTCTTGAGGTCTAGGGGTTTCTCCAGTTCGGTCATTGGTACCATGCTTAGGGCACGCAAGCCTGCCTCCGCACGGATTTACCACAGGGTGTGGCGCACTTACTTTCAGTGGTGTGAATCCAGAAACTATGATCCTCAGGTGTTCCGGGTTTCCAGAATCTTGGAGTTCCTTCAATCAGGTTTGGACCTCAGCTTACGCCGGGCCTCTCTGAAGGTTCATGTGTCTGCTTTGTCCATGTTGTTTCAGCGACGGATTGCTACACTACCGGATGTTCACACCTTTTTCCAGGGTGTTCTCAGGATACAGCCTCCCTTCGTGCCTCCTGTGGCTCCTTGGGACTTGGCGGTGGTGCTACGGGTCTTGCAGGGTCCTCCTTTTGAGCCTCTTGAGGTGGTGGACCTCAAGTGTCTGACATTCAAGACCGTTTTTCTCCTAGCAATTGCTTCTGCCAGGAGGGTGTCAGAGTTGGGGGCACTTTCCTGTCGCCCCCCCCTTTTCTGATTTTTCATCAGGACAGAGCGGTGCTCCGCACTCGTCCTGAGTTTTTGCCCAAAGTGGTCTCAAAGTTCCACATTAATCAGGAACTTGTTGTGCCAGCTTTTCAGTCACCTGATCTTTCAGCTGGTGAGGCTTCCTTAGATGTAGTCCGGGCACTTAGAATCTATGTGGATCGGACTGCTTCGGTTAGGAAGTCGGATTCTTTGTTTGTCCTCGTCGGTTTTCACAAGAGGGGTTGGCCTGCCAACAAGCAAACGTTCGCCCGTTGGCTTTGTTCCGTTATTTGTGAGGCTTATGCACAGGAGGGTTTACCTGTGCCAGCCTCTGTTAAGGCTCATTCCACTCGTTCTGTGGGTCCCTCTTGGGCTGCTAGACGTGGCGCCTCCGCTGTTCAGCTGTGTAAGGCGGCCACTTGGTCTTCAATTCAAATGGTTTTGAGGTTCGATGTGTTTGACACCTTCGCCTCTCAGGATGCATTCTTTGGGCGCCGGGTACTCCTTTCAGCACAGGAGCGTCCCCGCCCTTAGTTGAACTGCTTTGGGACATCCACAAGGTCAACCCTGTGGACCCCCTATGGACCCTGAAGTAGAAAACAAGAGATATGGTAAGAACTTACCTTTGTTATCTCTGTTTCTACGAAGTCCCTGAAGCACCGGGCTTAAAATGGGCTGTGTGGCTGGTCACCGGTTTTCCGTCTCCCATTTCTGTGAGTATGGTTTCTTTTGTGTTTAGTCTCCTCCTCCTGCCTTGGCTGCTTACCAACTGAGGTGCCTGTGGCTCGGGGGCGGGGTATAGAGGAGGACGGACCCAAGTGCATCCTGGGAGCAGCAAAGCTTTAACTGCGTGGTGCCCGTGGATCCAGATCCAGCTATACCCCAAGGTCAACCCTGTGGACCCTATGGACTTCGTAGAAACAGAGATAACAAAGGTAAGTTCTTACCATATCTCTTGTTATCTCTTATATATAGTAGAGCTGTATAGGGATGTCTCTTATATATAGTGGAGCTCTATAGGGATGCCTCTGTCTTATATATAGTGGAGCTGTATAGGGATGTCTCTCATATATAGTGGAGCTGTATAGGGATGTCTCTCTCTTATATATAGTGGAGCTGTTTAGGGATGTCTCTCTCTCATAGTGGATCTGTATAGGGATGGCTCTCTCTCTTATAGTGGAGCTGTATAGGGATGTCTCTCTCTCTATATATATAGTGAAGCTGTATAGGGATGTCTTTCTCTCTTATATATTAGTAGAGCTATACAGGGATGTCTCTCTCTTATATAAAGTGGAGCTGAATAGGGATGCCTCTCTCTCTTAAATATTAGTAGAGCTGTATAGGAATGTCTCGCTTATATATAGTGGAGCTGTATAGGGATGTCTCTCTCTTATATATGGTGGAGCTGTATAGGGATGTCTCTCTCATATATAGTGGAGCTGTATAGGGATGTCTCTCTCATCTATAGCAGAGCTGTATAGGGATGTCTCTCTCTTATATATAGTGGAGCTGTATACAGATGTCTCTTTCTCTTATAAATAGTGGAGCTGTATAGGGATGTCTCTCTTATATATAGTGGAGCTGTATAGGGATGTCTCTCTTATATATAGTGGAGCTGTATAGGGATGTCTCTCATATATAGTGGAGCTGTAAAGGGATGTCTCTCTCTCATAGTGGATCTGTATAGGGATGGCTCTCTCTCTTATAGTGGAGCTGTATAGGGATGTCTCTCTCTCTCATATATAGTGGAGCTGTATAGGGATGTCTCTCTCTTATATTTTAGTAGAGCTATACAGGGATGTCTCTCTTATATATAGTGGAGCTGTATAGGGATGTCTCTCATATATAGTGGAGCTGTATAGGGATGTCTCTTTCTCTTATATATAGTGGAGCTGTATAGGGATGTCTCTCTTATATATTATTGGAGCTGCATAGGGATGTCTCTCTCTTATATATTATTGGAGCTGTATAGGGATGTCTCTCTCTTATATATTATTGGAGCTGTATAGGGATGTCTCTCTCTTATATATTATTGGAGCTGTATAGGGATGTCTCTCTCTTTTTTTATATAGTGGCGCTGTATAGGGATGTCTCTTATATATAGTGGTGCTGTATAGGCATGTCTCTCTTATATATAGTGGAGCTGTATAGGGATGTCTCTCTCGTATATAGAGTGGAGCTGTATAGGGATGTCTCTTATATATAGTGGAGCTGTATAGGGATGTCTCTCTTATATATAGTGGAGCTGTATAGGGATGTCTCTTATATATAGTGGAGCTGTATAGGGATGTCTCTCTTATATATAGTGGAGCTGTTTAGGGATGTCTCTCTCTCATAGTGGATCTGTATAGGGATGGCTCTCTCTCTTATAGTAGAGCTATACAGGGATGTCTCTCTCTTATATATAGTGGAACTGTAAAGGGATGTCTCTCATATATAGTGGAGCTGTATAGGGATGTCTCTTATGTTTAGTGGAGCTGTATAGGGATGTCTCTGTTATAGTGGAGCTGTATAGGGATGTCTCTTTCTTATATATAGTGGAGCTGTATAGGGATATCTCTCTTATATATAGTGGAGCTGTATAGGGATGTCTCTCTCTCTTATAGTGGAGCCGTATAGGGATGTCTCTCTTATAGTGGAGCTGTATAGTGATGTCTCTCTTATATATAGTGGAGCTGCATAGGGATGTTTCTCTCTCATAGTGGATCTGTATAGGGATGTCTCTCTCTCTCATATAGTGGAGCTGTATAGGGATGTCTCTCTCTTATATCTAATGGAGCTGTACAGGGATGTCTCTGTTATATATAGTGGAGCTGTATAGGGATGTCTCTCTCTTATATATTATTGGAGCTGTATAGGGATGTCTCTCTTATATATTATTGGAGCTGTATAGGCATGTCTCTCTTATATATAGTGGAGCTGTATAGGGATGTCTCTCTCTTATATATAGAGGAGCTGTATAGGGATGCCTCTCTCTTATATATAGTGAAGCTGTATAGGGATGTCTCTTATATATAGTGGAGCTGTATAGGGATGTCTCTTATATATAGTGTAGCTGTATAGGGATGTCTCTTATATATAGTGGAGCTGTATAGGGATGTGTCTCTCTTATATCTAGTAGAGCTATACAGGGATTTGTCTCTTATATATAGTGGAGCTGTATAGGGATGTCTCTTATATATAGTGGAGCTGTATAGGGATGTCTCTCTTATATATAGTGGAGCTGTATAGGGATGTCTCTCTCTCTTATAGTGGAGCTGTATAGGGATGTCTCATATATAGTGGAGCTGTATAGGGATGTCTCTCATATATAGTGGAGCTGTATAGGGATGTCTCTCTCTCATAGTGGAGCTGTATAGGGATGACTCTCTCTCTTATATCTAGTGGAGCTGTATAGGGATGTCTCTCTCTTATATCTAGTGGAGCTGTATAGGGATGTCTCTCATATATAGTGGAGCTGTATAGGGATGTCTCTCTCTCATAGTGGAGTTGTATAGGGATGTCTCTCTGTTATATATAGTGGAGCTGAATAGGGATGTCTCTCTCTTATATATAGTGGAGCTGTATAGCGATGTATCTCATATATAGTGGAGCTGTATAGGGATGTGTCTCTTATATATAGTGGAGCTGTATAGGGATGTCTCTCTCTCATAGTGGATCTGTATAGGGATGGCTCTCTCTCTTATAGTGTAGCTGTATAGGGATGTCTCTCTCTCTCTCATATAGTGGAGCTGTATAGGGATGTCTCTCTCTTATATATTAGTAGAGCTATACAGGGATGTCTCTCTCTTATACATAGTGGAGCTGTATAGGGATGTCTCTCATATATAGTGGAGCTGTATAGGGATGTCTCTCTTATAGTGGAGCTGCATAGGGATGTCTCTTATATATAGTGGAGCTGTATAGGGATGTCTCTCATATATAGTGGAGCTGTATAGGGATGTCTCTTATATATAGTGGAGCTGTATAGGGATGTCTCTTATATATAGTGGAGCTGTATAGGGATGTCTCTCTCTTATATATAGTGGAGCTGTATAGGGATGTCTCTCATATATAGTGGAGCTGTATAGGGATGTCTCTCTCTTATATATAGTGGAGCTGTATAGGGATGTCTCTCATATATAGTGGAGCTGTATAGGGATGTCTCTTATATATAGTGGAGCTGTATAGGGATGTCTCTCTTATATATAGTGGAGCTGTTTAGGGATGTCTCTTATATATAGTGGAGCTGTATAGGGATGTCTCTCATATATAGTGGAGCTGTATAGGGATGTCTCTTATATATAGTGGAGCTGTATAGTGATGTCTCTTATATATAGTGGAGCTGCATAGGGATGTCTCTTATATATAGTGGAGCTGCATAGGGATGTCTCTCTCTCTTATATATAGTGGAGCTGTATAGGGATGTCTCTCTCTTATATATAGTGGAGCTGTATAGGGATGTCTCTTATATATAGTGGAGCTGTATAGGGATGTCTCATATATAGTGGAGCTGTATAGGGATGTCTCTCATATATAGTGGAGCTGTATAGGGATGTCTCTCTCTCTTATATATAGTGGAGCTGTATAGGGATGTCTCTCTCTCATAGTGGAGCTGTATAGGGATGTCTCTCTCTTATATCTAGTGGAGCTGTATAGGGATGTCTCTCTCTTATATATAGTGGAGCTGTTTAGGGATGTCTCTTATATATAGTGGAGCTGTTTAGGGATGTCTCTTATATATAGTGGAGCTGTATAGGGATGTCTCTTATATATAGTGGAGCTGTATAGGGATGTCTCTCTCTCTCATATAGTGGAGCTGTATAGGGATGTCTCTCTCATATAGTGGATCTGTATAGGGATGTCTCTCTCTTATATATAGTGGAGCTGTATAGGGATGTCTCTTATATATAGTGGAGCTGTATAGGGATGTCTCTCTCTTATATATAGTGGAGCTGTACAGGGATGTCTCTCATATATAGTGGAGCTGTATAGGGATGTCTCTCTCTTATATATAGTGGAGCTGTATAGGGATGTCTCTTATATATAGTGGAGATGTATAGGGATGTCTCTCTTATATATAGTGGAGCTGTATAGGGATGTCTCTTATATATAGTGGAGCTGTATAGGGATGTCTCTCTCTCATATAGTGGAGCTGTATAGGGATGTCTCTTATATATAGTGGAGCTGTATAGGGATGTCTCTTATATATAGTGGAGCTGCATAGGGATGTCTCTCTTATATATAGTGGAGCTGTATAGGGATGTCTCTCTCTTATATATAGTGGAGCTGTATAGGGATGTCTTTTATATATAGTGGAGCTGTATAGGGATGTCTCATATATAGTGGAGCTGTATAGGGATGTCTCTCATATATAGTGGAGCTGTATAGGGATGTCTCTCTCTCTTATTTATAGTGGAGCTGTATAGGGATGTCTCTCATAGTGGAGCTGTATAGGGATGTCTCTCTCTCTTATATCTAGTGGAGCTGTATAGGGATGTCTCTCTCTTATATCTAGTGGAGCTGTATAGGGATGTCTCTCATATATAGTGGAGCTGTATAGGGATGTCTCTCTCTCATAGTGGAGTTGTATAGGGATGTCTCTCTGTTATATATAGTGGAGCTGAATAGGGATGTCTCTCTCTTATATATAGTGGAGCTGTATAGCGATGTATCTCATATATAGTGGAGCTGTATAGGGATGTCTTTTATATATAGTAGAGCTGTATAGGGATGTCTCTCCTATATATAGTGGAGCTGTATAGGGATGTCTCTTATATATAGTGGAGCTGTATAGGGATGTCTCTTTCTCATATATAGTGGACCTGTATAGGGATGGCTCTTATATATAGTGGAGCTGTATAGGGATGTCTCTTATATATAGTGGAGCTGTATAGGGATCTCTTATATATAGTGGAGCTGCATAGGGATGTCTCTCTCTCTTATATATAGTGGAGCTGTATAGGGATGTCTCTCTCTTATATATAGTGGAGCTGTATAGGGATGTCTCTTATATATAGTGGAGCTGTATAGGGATGTCTCATATATAGTGAAGCTGTATAGGGATATCTCTCATATATAGTGGAGCTGTATAGTGATGTCTCTCTCTCTTATTTATAGTGGAGCTGTATAGGGATGTCTCTCTCTCATAGTGGAGCTGTATAGGGATGTCTCTCTCTCTTATATCTAGTGGAGCTGTATAGGGATGTCTCTCTCTTATATCTAGTGGAGCTGTATAGGGATGTCTCTCATAGATAGTGGAGCTGTATATGGATGTCTCTCTCTCATATATAGTGGAGTTGTATAGGGATGTCTCTCTCTTATATATAGTGGAGCTGTATAGGGATGTCTCTCTTATATATAGTGGAGCTGTATAGGGATGTCTCTCTCTTTCATATATAGTGGAGCTGTATAGGGATGTCTCTCTCTCTCTCATATATAGTGGAGCTGTATAGGGATGTCTCTTATATAAAGTGGAGCTGCATAGGGATGTCTCTTCTATACAGTGGAGCTGTATAGGGATGTCTCTCTCTCTTATATATAGTGGAGCTGTAGAGGGATGTCTCTCTCTCTCTTATATATAGTGGAGCTGTATAGGGATGTCTCTTATATATAGTGGAGCTGTATAGGGATGTCTCTTGTATATAGTGGAGCTGTATAGGGATGTCTCTTATATATAGTGGAGCTGTATAGGGATGTCTCTTATATATAGTGGAGCTGTATAGGGATGTCTCTTATATATAGTGGAGCTGCATAGGGATGTCTCATATATAGTGGAGCTGCATAGGGATGTCTCTTATATATAGTGGAGCTGTATAGGGATGTCTCTTATATATAGTGGAGCTGTATAGGGATGCCTCTCTCTCATATATAGTGGAGCTGTATAGGGATGTCTCTTATATATAGTAGAGCTGTATAGGGATGTCTCTTATATATAGTGGAGCTGTATAGGGATGTCTCTCATATATAGTGGAGCTGTATAGGGATGTCTCTCATATATAGTGGAGCTGTATAGGGATGTCTCTTTCTGATATATAGTGCAGCTGTACAGGGATGTCTCTCTCTCTCTCTCTCATATTCATATATATATATATATATATATATATATATAGTGGAGGAGCTGTATAGGGATGTCTCTCTCTTATATCTAGTAGAGCTATACAGGGACGTGTCTCTTATATATAGTGGAGCTGTATAGGGATGTCTCTTATATATAGTGGAGCTGTATAGGGATGTCTCTCTCTCTTATATATAGTTGAGCTGTATAGGGATGTCTCTCTCTTATATCTAGTGGAGCTGTATAGGGATGTCTCTCTCTCATAGTGGAGCTGTATAGGGATGTCTCTCTCTCTTATATCTAGTGGAGCTGTATAGGGATGTCTCTCTCTTATATCTAGTGGAGCTGTATAGGGATGTCTCTCTCTTATATCTAGTAGAGCTATACAGGGATGTCTCTCTCTCTTATAGTGGAGCTGTATAAGGATGTCTCTCATAGTGGAGCTGTATAGGGATCTCTCTCTTATATATTGTTGAGCTGTATAGGGATGTCTCTCTCTTATATATAGTGGAGCTGTATAGGGATGTCTCTCTCTTATATATAGTGGAGCTGTATAGGGATGTCTCTCATATATAGTGGAGCTGTATAGGGATGTCTCTTATATATAGTGGAGCTGTATAGGGATGTCTCTTATATATAGTGGAGCTGTATTGGGATGTCTCTTATATATAGTGGAGCTGTATAGGGATGTCTCTTATATATAGTGGAGCTGTATAGGGATGTCTCTTATATATAGTGGAGCTGTATAGGGATGTCTCTTATATATAGTGGAGCTGTATAGGGATGTCTCTTATATATAGTGGAGCTGTATAGGGATGTCTCTTATATATAGTGGAGCTGTATAGGGATGTCTCTTATATATAGTGGAGCTGTATAGGGATGTCTCTTATATATAGAGGAGCTGTATAGGGATTTCTCTCTTTTATATAGTGGAGCTGTATAGGGATGTCTCTCATATATAGTGGAGCTGTATAGGGATGTCTCTTATATATAGTGGAGCTGTATAGGGATGTCTCTTATATATAGTGGAGCTGTATAGGGATGTCTCTCATATATAGTGGAGCTGTATAGGGATGTCTCTCTTATATATAGTGGAGCTGTATAGGGATGTCTCTCTCTTTTATAGTGGAGCTGTATAGGGATGTCTCTCTCTCTCTCTCTCTCTCTCTCATATATAGTGGAGCTGTATAGGGATGTCTCTTATATATAGTGGAGCTGTATAGGGATGTCTCTCATATATAGTGGAGCTGTATAGGGATGTCTCTTATATATAGTAGAGCTGTATAGGGATGTCTCTTATATATAGTGGAGCTGTATAGGGATGTCTCTTATATATAGTGGAGCTGCATAGGGATGTCTCTTATATATAGTGGAGCTGCATAGGGATTTCTCTCTCTGTTATATATAGTGGAGCTGTATAGGGATGTCTCTCTCTTATATATAGTGGAGCTGTATAGGGATGTCTCTTATATATAGTGGAGCTGTATAGGGATGTCTCATATATAGTGGAGCTGTATAGGGATGTCTCTCATATATAATGGAGCTGTATAGGGATGTCTCTCTCTCTTATATATAGTGGAGCTGTATAGGGATGTCTCTCTCATAGTGGAGCTGTATAGGGATGTCTCTCTCTCTTATATCTAGTGGAGCTGTATAGGGATGTCTCTCTGATATATAGTGCAGCTGTACAGGGATGTCTCTCTCTCTCTCTCTCTCTCTCTCTCATATTCATATATATATATATATATATATATATATATAGATATAGTGGAGGAGCTGTATAGGGATGTCTCTCTCTTATATCTAGTAGAGCTATACAGGGACGTGTCTCTTATATATAGTGGCGCTGTATAGGGATGTCTCTTATATATAGTGGAGCTGTATAGGGATGTCTCTCTCTCTTATATATAGTTGAGCTGTATAGGGATGTCTCTCTCTTATATCTAGTGGAGCTGTATAGGGATGTCTCTCTCTCATAGTGGAGCTGTATAGGGATGTCTCTCTCTCTTATATCTAGTGGAGCTGTATAGGGATGTCTCTCTCTTATATCTAGTGGAGCTGTATAGGGATGTCTCTCTCTTATATCTAGTAGAGCTATACAGGGATGTGTCTCTTATATATAGTGGAACTGTATAGGGATGTCTCTTATATATAGTGGAGCTGTATAGGGATGTCTCTCTTATATATAGTGGAGCTGTATAGGGATGTCTCTCTCTCTTATAGTGGAGCTGTATAAGGATGTCTCTCATAGTGGAGCTGTATAGGGATCTCTCTCTTACATATTGTTGAGCTGTATAGGGATGTCTCTCTCTTATATATAGTGGAGCTGTATAGGGATGTCTCTCTCTTATATATAGTGGAGCTGTATAGGGATGTCTCTCATATATAGTGGGGCTGTATAGGGATGTCTCTTATATATAGTGGAGCTGTATAGGGATGTCTCTTATATATAGTGGAGCTGTATTGGGATGTCTCTTATATATAGTGGAGCTGTATAGGGATGTCTCTTATATATATATAGTGGAGCTGTATAGGGATGTCTCTTATATATAGTGGAGCTGTATAGGGATGTCTCTCATATATAGTGGAGCTGTATAGGGATGTCTCTTATATATAGTAGAGCTGTATAGGGATGTCTCATATATAGTGGAGCTGTATAGGGATGTCTCTTATATATAGTGGAGCTGCATAGGGATGTCTCTTATATATAGTGGAGCTGCATAGGGATTTCTCTCTCTGTTATATATAGTGGAGCTGTATAGGGATGTCTCTCTCTTATATATAGTGGAGCTGTATAGGGATGTCTCTTATATATAGTGGAGCTGTATAGGGATGTCTCTTATATATAGTGGAGCTGTATAGGGATGTCTCATATATAGTGGAGCTGTATAGGGATGTCTCTCATATATAATGGAGCTGTATAGGGATGTCTCTCTCTCTTATATATAGTGGAGCTGTATAGGGATGTCTCTCTCATAGTGGAGCTGTATAGGGATGTCTCTCTCTCTTATATCTAGTGGAGCTGTATAGGGATGTCTCTCTCTCTTATATATAGTGGAGCTGTATAGGGATGTCTCTCTCATAGTGGAGCTGTATAGGGATGTCTCTCTCTCATATATAGTGGAGCTGTATAGGGATGTCTCTTATATATAGGGGAGCTGTATAGGGATGTCTCTTATATATAGTGGAGCGGTATAGGGATGTCTCTCTTATATATAGTGGAGCTGTATAGGGATGTCTCTCATAGTGGATCTGTATAGGGATGTCTCTTATATATAGTGGAGCGGTATAGGGATGTCTCTTATATATAGTGGAGCTGTATAGGGATGTCTCTCATAGTGGATCTGTATAGGGATGTCTCTCTTATATATAGTGGAGCTGTATAGGGATGTCTCTCTCTTATATATAGTGGAGCTGTATAGGGATGTCTCTTATATATAGTGGAGCTGTATAGGGATGTCTCTCTCTTATATATAGTGGAGCTGTATAGGGATGTCTCTTATATATAGTGGAGCTGTATAGGGATGTCTCTCTCTTTTATAGTGGAGCTGTATAGGGATGTCTCTCTCTCTCTCATATATAGTGGAGCTGTATAGGGATGTCTCTTATATATAGTGGAGCTGCATAGGGATGTCTCTCTCTCTCTCATATTCATATATATATATAGTGGAGGAGCTGTATATGGATGTCTCTCTCTTATATCTAGTAGGGCTATACAGGGACGTGTCTCTTATATATAGTGGAGCTGTATAGGGATGTCTCTTATATATAGTGGAGTTGTATAGGGATGTCTCTCTCTCTTATATGTAGTTGAGCTGTATATGGATGTCTCTCATAGTGGAGCTGTATAGGGATGTCTCTCTCTCTTATATCTAGTGGAGCTGTATAGGGATGTCTCTCTCTTATATCTAGTGGAGCTGAATAGGGATGTCTCTCTCTCATATATAGTGGAGCTGTATAGGGATGTCTCTCTCTTATATATAGTGGAGTTGTATAGGGATGTCTCTCTCTCATATATAGTGGAGTTGTATAGGGATGTCTCTCTCTCATATATATTGGAGTTGTATAGGGATGTCTCTCTGTTATATATAGTGGAGCTGTATTGGGATGTCTCTCTCTCTCATATATAGTGGAGCTGTATAGGGATGTCGCTTATATATAGTGGAGCTGCTTAGGGATGTCTCTTATATATAGTGGAGCTGTATAGGGATGTCTCTCTCTCTTATATATAGTGGAGCTGTATAGGGATGTCTCTCTCTCTTATATATAGTGGAGCTGTATAGGGATGTCTCTTATATATAGTGGAGCTGTATAGGGATGTCTCTTATATATAGTGGAGCTGTATAGGGATGTCTCTTATATATAGTGGAGCTGTATAGGGATGTCTCTTATATATAGTGGAGCTGTATAGGGATGTCTCTCTTATATATAGTGGAGCTGTATAGGGATGTCTCTTATATATAGTGGAGCTGTATAGGGATGTCTCTCTTATATATAGTGGAGCTGTATAGGGATGTCTCTCTTATATATAGTGGAGCTGTATAGGGATGTCTCTCTCTCATAGTGGATCTGTATAGGGATGGCTCTCTCTCTCATATAGTGGAGCTGTATAGGGATGTCTCTCTCTTATAGTGGAGCTGTATAGGGATGTCTCTCTCTCTCATATAGTGGAGCTGTATAGGGATGTCTCTCTCTTATATATAGTGGAGCTGTATAGGGATGTCTCTTATATATATTGGAGCTGTATAGGGATGTCTCTCTCTTATATATAGTGGAGCTGTATAGGGATGTCCCTAATATATAGTGGAGCTGTATAGGGATGTCTCTTATATATAGTGGAGCTGTATAGGGATGTCTCTCTTATATATAGTGGAGCTGTATAGGGATGTCTCTCATATATAGTGGAGCTGTATAGGGATGTCTCTCATATATAGTGGAGCTGTATAGGGATGTCTCTTATATATAGTAGAGCTGTATAGGGATGTCTCTTATATATAGTGGAGTTGTATAGGGATGTCTCTTATATATAGTGGAGCTGCATAGGGATTTCTCTCTCTGTTATATATAGTGGAGCTGTATAGGGATGTCTCTCTCTTATATATAGTGGAGCTGTATAGGGATGTCTCTTATATATAGTGGAGCTGTATAGGGATGTCTCATATACAGTGGAGCTGTATAGGGATGTCTCTCATATATAATGGAGCTGTATAGGGATGTCTCTCTCTCTTATATATAGTGGAGCTGTATAGGGATGTCTCTCTCATAGTGGAGCTGTATAGGGATGTCTCTCTCTCTTATATCTAGTGGAGCTGTATAGGGATGTCTCTCTCTCATATATAGTGGAGCTGTATAGGGATGTCTCTTATATATAGTGGAGCTGTATAGGGATGTCTCTTATATATAGTGGAGCTGTATAGGGATGTCTCTTATATATAGTGGAGCGGTATAGGGATGTCTCTCTTATATATAGTGGAGCTGTATAGGGATGTCTCTTATATATAGTGGAGCTGTATAGGGATGTCTCTCTCTTATATATAGTGGAGCTGTATAGGGATGTATCTCATATATAGTGGAGCTGTATAGGGATGTCTCTTATAGTGGAGCTGTATAGGGATGTCTCTCTTATATATAGTGGAGCTGTATAGGGAAGTCTCTCTCTCATATATAGTGGAGCTGTATAGGGATGTCTCTCATATATAGTGGAGCTGTATAGGGATGTCTCTCTCTTATATATAGTGGAGCTGTATAGGGATGTATCTCATATATAGTGGAGCTGTATAGGGATGTCTCTTATATATAGTGGAGCTGTATAGGGATGTCTCTCTTATATATAGTGGAGCTGTATAGGGATGTCTCTTATAAATAGTGTAGCTGTATAGGGATGTCTCTCTCTTATATCTAGTGGAGCTGTATAGGGATGTCTCTCATATATAGTGGAGCTGTATAGGGATGTCTCTCTCTCATATATAGTGGAGTTGTATAGGGATGTCTCTCTGTTATATATAGTGGAGCTGTATAGGGATGTCTCTCTTTTATATATAGTGGAGCTATATAGGGATGTCTCTCTCTTTTTTATATAGTGGAGCTGTATAGGGATGTCTCTCTTTTATATATAGCGGAGCTGTATAGGGATGTCTCTCTCTTTTTTATATAGTGGAGCTGTATAGGGATGTCTCTCTTATATATAGCGGAGCTGTATAGGGATGTCTCTCTCTTATATATAGTGGAGCTGTATAGGGATGTCTCTTATATATAGTGAAGCTGTATAGGGATGTCTCTTATATATAGTGGAGCTGTATAGTGATCTCTTATATATAGTGGAGCTGTATCGGGATGTCTCTTATATATAGTGGAGCTGTATAGGGATGTCTCTCTCTCATATATAGTGGAGCTGTATAGGGATATCTCTTATATATAGTGGAGATGTATAGGGATGTCTCTCTTATATATAGTGGAGCTGTATAGGGATGTCTCTTATATATAGTGGAGCTGTATAGGGATGTCTCTCTCTAATATATAGTGGAGCTGTATAGGGATGTCTCTTATATATAGTGGAGCTGTATAGGGATGTCTCTTATATATAGTGGAGCTGCATAGGGATGTCTCTCTCTCTTATATATAGTGGAGCTGTATAGGGATGTCTCTCTCCTATATATAGTGGAGCTGTATAGGGATGTCTCTTATATATAGTGGAGCTGTATAGGGATGTCTCATATATAGTGGAGCTGTATAGGGATGTCTCTCATATATAGTGGAGCTGTATAGGGATGTCTCTCTCTCATAGTTGAGCTGTATAGGGATGTCTCTCTCTCTTATATCTAGTGGAGCTGTATAGGGATGTCTCTCTCTTATATCTAGTGGAGCTGTATAGGGATGTCTCTCATATACAGTGGAGCTGTATAGGGATGTCTCTCTCTCATAGTGGAGTTGTATAGGGATGTCTCTCTGTTATATATAGTGGAGCTGTATAGGGATGTCTCTCTCTTATATATAGTGGAGCTGTATAGCGATGTATCTCATATATAGTGGAGCTGTATAGGGATGTCTCTTATATATAGTGGAGCTGTATAGGGATGTCTCTCTTATATATAGTGGAGCTGTATAGGGATGTCTCTTATATATAGTGGAGCTGTATAGGGATGTCTCTTTCTCATATATAGTGGACCTGTATAGGGATGTCTCTTATATATAGTGGAGCTGTATAGGGATGTCTCTTATATATAGTGGAGCTGTATAGGGATGTATCTTATATATAGTGGAGCTGCATAGAGATCTCTTATATATAGTGGAGCTCTATAGGGATGTCTCTTATATATAGTGGAGCTGTATAGGGATGTCTCATATATAGTGGAGCTGTATAGGGATATCTCTCATATATAGTGGAACTGTATAGGGATGTCTCTCTCTCTTATTTATAGTGGAGCTGTATAGGGATGTCTCTCTCTCATAGTGGAGCTGTATAGGGATGTCTCTCTCTCTTATATCTAGTGGAGCTGTATAGGGATGTCTCTCTCTTATATCTAGTGGAGCTGTATAGGGATGTCTCTCATATATAGTGGAGCTGTATATGGATGTCTCTCTCTCATATATAGTGGAGTTGTATAGGGATGTCTCTCTCTTATATATAGTGGAGTTGTATAGGGATGTCTCTCTCTTATATATAGTGGAGCTGTATAGGGATGTCTCTCTCTTTCATATATAGTGGAGCTGTATAGGGATGTCTCTCTCTCTTATATATAGTGGAGCTGTATAGGGATGTCTCTCTCTTATATCTAGTAGAGCTATACAGGGATGTGTCTCTTATATCTAGTGGAGCTGTATAGGGATGTCTCTCTCTCATATATAGTGGAGCTGTATAGGGATGTCTCTTATATATAGTGGAGCTGTATAGGGATGTCTCTTATATATAGTGGAGCGGTATAGGGATGTCTCTCTTATATATAGTGGAGCTGTATAGGGATGTCTCTTATCCCTATACAGCTCCACTATATATAAGAGACATCCCTATACAGCTCCACTATATATAAGAGAGACATCCCTATACAGCTCCACTATAAGAGACATCCCTATACAGCTCCACTATATATGAGATACATCCCTATACAGCTCCACTATATATAAGAGAGAGACATCCCTATACAGCTCCACTATATATGTCTCTCTCTTATATATAGTGGTGCTGTATAGGGATGTATCTCATATATAGTGGAGCTGTATAGGGATGTCTCTTATAGTGGAGCTGTATAGGTATGTCTCTCTTATATATAGTGGAGCTGTATAGGGAAGTCTCTCTCTCATATATAGTGGAGCTGTATAGGGATGTCTCTCATATATAGTGGAGCTGTATAGGGATGTCTCTCTCTTATATATAGTGGAGCTGTATAGGGATGTATCTCATATATAGTGGAGCTGTATAGGGATGTCTCTTATATATAGTGGAGCTGTATAGGGATGTCTCTCTTATATATAGTGGAGCTGTATAGGGATGTCTCTTATAAATAGTGTAGCTGTATAGGGATGTCTCTCTCTTATATCTAGTGGAGCTGTATAGGGACGTCTCTCATATATAGTGGAGCTGTATAGGGATGTCTCTCTCTCATATATAGTGGAGTTGTATAGGTATGTCTCTCTGTTATATATAGTGGAGCTGTATAGGGATGTCTCTCTTTTATATATAGTGGAGCTATATAGGGATGTCTCTCTCTTTTTTATATAGTGGAGCTGTATAGGGATGTCTCTCTTATATATAGCGGAGCTGTATAGGGATGTCTCTCTCTTTTTTATATAGTGGAGCTGTATAGGGATGTCTCTCTTATATATAGCGGAGCTGTATAGGGATGTCTCTCTCTTATATATAGTGGAGCTGTATAGGGATGTCTCTTATATATAGTGAAGCTGTATAGGGATGTCTCTTATATATAGTGGAGCTGTATAGTGATCTCTTATATATAGTGGAGCTGTATCGGGATGTCTCTTATATATAGTGGAGCTGTATAGGGATGTCTCTCTCTCATATATAGTGGAGCTGTATAGGGATGTCTCTTATATATAGTGGAGCTGTATAGGGATATCTCTTATATATAGTGGAGATGTATAGGGATGTCTCTCTTATATATAGTGGAGCTGTATAGGGATGTCTCTTATATATAGTGGAGCTGTATAGGGATGTCTCTCTCTAATATATAGTGGAGCTGTATAGGGATGTCTCTTATATATAGTGGAGCTGTATAGGGATGTCTCTTATATATAGTGGAGCTGCATAGTGATGTCTCTCTCTCTTATATATAGTGGAGCTGTATAGGGATGTCTCTCTCCTATATATAGTGGAGCTGTATAGGGATGTCTCTTATATATAGTGGAGCTGTATAGGGATGTCTCATATATAGTGGAGCTGTATAGGGATGTCTCTCATATATAGTGGAGCTGTATAGGGATGTCTCTCTCTCATAGTGGAGCTGTATAGGGATGTCTCTCTCTCTTATATCTAGTGGAGCTGTATAGGGATGTCTCTCTCTTATATCTAGTGGAGCTGTATAGGGATGTCTCTCATATACAGTGGAGCTGTATATGGATGTCTCTCTCTCATAGTGGAGTTGTATAGGGATGTCTCTCTGTTATATATAGTGGAGCTGTATAGGGATGTCTCTCTCTTATATATAGTGGAGCTGTATAGCGATGTATCTCATATATAGTGGAGCTGTATAGGGATGTCTCTTATATATAGTGGAGCTGTATAGGGATGTCTCTCATATATAGTGGAGCTGTATAGGGATGTCTCTCTCTCATAGTTGAGCTGTATAGGGATGTCTCTCTCTCTTATATCTAGTGGAGCTGTATAGGGATGTCTCTCTCTTATATCTAGTGGAGCTGTATAGGGATGTCTCTCATATACAGTGGAGCTGTATAGGGATGTCTCTCTCTCATAGTGGAGTTGTATAGGGATGTCTCTCTGTTATATATAGTGGAGCTGTATAGGGATGTCTCTCTCTTATATATAGTGGAGCTGTATAGCGATGTATCTCATATATAGTGGAGCTGTATAGGGATGTCTCTTATATATAGTGGAGCTGTATAGGGATGTCTCTCTTATATATAGTGGAGCTGTATAGGGATGTCTCTTATATATAGTGGAGCTGTATAGGGATGTCTCTTTCTCATATATAGTGGACCTGTATAGGGATGTCTCTTATATATAGTGGAGCTGTATAGGGATGTCTCTTATATATAGTGGAGCTGTATAGGGATGTATCTTATATATAGTGGAGCTGCATAGAGATCTCTTATATATAGTGGAGCTGTATAGGGATGTATCTTATATATAGTGGAGCTGCATAGAGATCTCTTATATATAGTGGAGCTCTATAGGGATGTCTCTTATATATAGTGGAGCTGTATAGGGATGTCTCATATATAGTGGAGCTGTATAGGGATATCTCTCATATATAGTGGAACTGTATAGGGATGTCTCTCTCTCTTATTTATAGTGGAGCTGTATAGGGATGTCTCTCTCTCATAGTGGAGCTGTATAGGGATGTCTCTCTCTCTTATATCTAGTGGAGCTGTATAGGGATGTCTCTCTCTTATATCTAGTGGAGCTGTATAGGGATGTCTCTCATATATAGTGGAGCTGTATATGGATGTCTCTCTCTCATATATAGTGGAGTTGTATAGGGATGTCTCTCTCTTATATATAGTGGAGTTGTATAGGGATGTCTCTCTCTTATATATAGTGGAGCTGTATAGGGATGTCTCTCTCTTTCATATATAGTGGAGCTGTATAGGGATGTCTCTCTCTCTTATATATAGTGGAGCTGTATAGGGATGTCTCTCTCTTATATCTAGTAGAGCTATACAGGGATGTGTCTCTTATATCTAGTGGAGCTGTATAGGGATGTCTCTCTCTCATATATAGTGGAGCTGTATAGGGATGTCTCTTATATATAGTGGAGCTGTATAGGGATGTCTCTTATATATAGTGGAGCGGTATAGGGATGTCTCTCTTATATATAGTGGAGCTGTATAGGGATGTCTCTTATCCCTATACAGCTCCACTATATATAAGAGACATCCCTATACAGCTCCACTATATATAAGAGAGACATCCCTATACAGCTCCACTATAAGAGACATCCCTATACAGCTCCACTATATATGAGATACATCCCTATACAGCTCCACTATATATAAGAGAGAGACATCCCTATACAGCTCCACTATATATGTCTCTCTCTTATATATAGTGGTGCTGTATAGGGATGTATCTCATATATAGTGGAGCTGTATAGGGATGTCTCTTATAGTGGAGCTGTATAGGTATGTCTCTCTTATATATAGTGGAGCTGTATAGGGAAGTCTCTCTCTCATATATAGTGGAGCTGTATAGGGATGTCTCTCATATATAGTGGAGCTGTATAGGGATGTCTCTCTCTTATATATAGTGGAGCTGTATAGGGATGTATCTCATATATAGTGGAGCTGTATAGGGATGTCTCTTATATATAGTGGAGCTGTATAGGGATGTCTCTCTTATATATAGTGGAGCTGTATAGGGATGTCTCTTATAAATAGTGTAGCTGTATAGGGATGTCTCTCTCTTATATCTAGTGGAGCTGTATAGGGACGTCTCTCATATATAGTGGAGCTGTATAGGGATGTCTCTCTCTCATATATAGTGGAGTTGTATAGGTATGTCTCTCTGTTATATATAGTGGAGCTGTATAGGGATGTCTCTCTTTTATATATAGTGGAGCTATATAGGGATGTCTCTCTCTTTTTTATATAGTGGAGCTGTATAGGGATGTCTCTCTTATATATAGCGGAGCTGTATAGGGATGTCTCTCTCTTTTTTATATAGTGGAGCTGTATAGGGATGTCTCTCTTATATATAGCGGAGCTGTATAGGGATGTCTCTCTCTTATATATAGTGGAGCTGTATAGGGATGTCTCTTATATATAGTGAAGCTGTATAGGGATGTCTCTTATATATAGTGGAGCTGTATAGTGATCTCTTATATATAGTGGAGCTGTATCGGGATGTCTCTTATATATAGTGGAGCTGTATAGGGATGTCTCTCTCTCATATATAGTGGAGCTGTATAGGGATGTCTCTTATATATAGTGGAGCTGTATAGGGATATCTCTTATATATAGTGGAGATGTATAGGGATGTCTCTCTTATATATAGTGGAGCTGTATAGGGATGTCTCTTATATATAGTGGAGCTGTATAGGGATGTCTCTCTCTAATATATAGTGGAGCTGTATAGGGATGTCTCTTATATATAGTGGAGCTGTATAGGGATGTCTCTTATATATAGTGGAGCTGCATAGTGATGTCTCTCTCTCTTATATATAGTGGAGCTGTATAGGGATGTCTCTCTCCTATATATAGTGGAGCTGTATAGGGATGTCTCTTATATATAGTGGAGCTGTATAGGGATGTCTCATATATAGTGGAGCTGTATAGGGATGTCTCTCATATATAGTGGAGCTGTATAGGGATGTCTCTCTCTCATAGTGGAGCTGTATAGGGATGTCTCTCTCTCTTATATCTAGTGGAGCTGTATAGGGATGTCTCTCTCTTATATCTAGTGGAGCTGTATAGGGATGTCTCTCATATACAGTGGAGCTGTATATGGATGTCTCTCTCTCATAGTGGAGTTGTATAGGGATGTCTCTCTGTTATATATAGTGGAGCTGTATAGGGATGTCTCTCTCTTATATATAGTGGAGCTGTATAGCGATGTATCTCATATATAGTGGAGCTGTATAGGGATGTCTCTTATATATAGTGGAGCTGTATAGGGATGTCTCTCTTATATATAGTGGAGCTGTATAGGGATGTCTCTTATATATAGTGGAGCTGTATAGGGATGTCTCTTTCTCATATATAGTGGACCTGTATAGGGATGTCTCTTATATATAGTGGAGCTGTATAGGGATGTCTCTTATATATAGTGGAGCTGTATAGGGATGTATCTTATATATAGTGGAGCTGCATAGAGATCTCTTATATATAGTGGAGCTGTATAGGGATGTATCTTATATATAGTGGAGCTGCATAGAGATCTCTTATATATAGTGGAGCTCTATAGGGATGTCTCTTATATATAGTGGAGCTGTATAGGGATTTCTCATATATAGTGGAGCTGTATAGGGATATCTCTCATATATAGTGGAACTGTATAGGGATGTCTCTCTCTCTTATTTATAGTGGAGCTGTATAGGGATGTCTCTCTCTCATAGTGGAGCTGTATAGGGATGTCTCTCTCTCTTATATCTAGTGGAGCTGTATAGGGATGTCTCTCTCTTATATCTAGTGGAGCTGTATAGGGATGTCTCTCATATATAGTGGAGCTGTATATGGATGTCTCTCTCTCATATATAGTGGAGTTGTATAGGGATGTCTCTCTCTTATATATAGTGGAGTTGTATAGGGATGTCTCTCTCTTATATATAGTGGAGCTGTATAGGGATGTCTCTCTTATATATAGTGGAGCTGTATAGGGATGTCTCTCTCTTTCATATATAGTGGAGCTGTATAGGGATGTCTCTCTCTCTTATATATAGTGGAGCTGTATAGGGATGTCTCTCTCTTATATCTAGTAGAGCTATACAGGGATGTGTCTCTTATATATTGTGGAGCTGTATAGGGATGTCTCTTATATATAGTGGAGCTGTATAGGGATGTCTCTCTTATATATAGTGGAGCTGTATAGGGATGTCTCTCTCTCTCTCTCATATTTATATATGTATATATATATATATTTATATTTAGTGGAGCTGTATAGGGATGTCTCTCTCTTATATCTAGTAGAGCTATACAGGGATGTGTCTCTTATATATTGTGGAGCTGTATAGGGATGTCTCTTATATATAGTGGAGCTGTATAGGGATGTCTCTTATATATAGTGGAGCTGTATAGGGATGTCTCTTATATATTGTGGAGCTGTATAGTGATGGCTCTCTCTCTCATATAGTGGAGCTGTATAGGGATGTCTCTCTCTTATAGTGGAGCTGTATAGGGATGTCTCTCTTATATATAGTGGAGCTGTATAGGGATGTCTCTCTTATATATAGTGGAGCTGTATAGGTATGTCTCTTATATATAGTGGAGCTGTATAGGGATGTCTCTTATATATAGTGGAGCTGTATAGGGATGTCTCTCTCTTATATATAGTGGAGCTGTATAGGGATGTCTCTCATACATAGTGGAGCTGTATAGGGATGTCTCTCTCTTATATATAGTGGAGCTGTATAGGGATGTCTCTCATATATAGTGGAGCTGTATAGGGATGTCTCTTATATATAGTGGAGCTGTATAGGGATGTCTCTCTCTTATATATAGTGGAGCTGTATAGGGATGTCTCTCTCTTATAGTGGAGCTGTATAGGGATGTCTCTCTTATATATAGTGGAGCTGTATAGGGATGTCTCTCTTATATATAGTGGAGCTGTATAGGTATGTCTCTTATATATAGTGGAGCTGTATAGGGATGTCTCTTATATATAGTGGAGCTGTATAGGGATGTCTCTTATATATAGTGGAGCTGTATAGGGATGTCTCTCTCTTATATATAGTGGAGCGGTATAGGGATGTCTCTTATATATAGTGGAGCTGTATAGGGATGTCTCTTATATATAGTGGAGCTGTATAGGGATGTCTCTCTTATATATAGTGGAGCTGTATAGGGATGTCTCTCATAGTGGATCTGTAAAGTGATGGCTCTCTCTCATAGTGGAGCTGTATAGGGATATCTCTCTCTCTCTCATATATAGTGGAGCTGTATAGGGATGTCTCTTATATATAGTGGAGCTGCATAGGGATGTCTCTCTCTTATATATAGTGGAGCTGTATAGGGATGTCTCTCTCTTATATCTAGTAGAGCTATACAGGGATGTGTCTCTTATATATAGTGGAGCTGTATAGGGATGTCTCTTATATATACTGGAGCTGTATAGGGATGTCTCTCTTATATATAGTGGAGCTGTATAGGGATGTCTCTCTCTCTTAGATATAGTGGAGCTGTATAGGGATGTCTCTCTCTTTTAGTGGAGCTGTATAGGGATGTCTCTCTCTCTCATATAGTGGAGCTGTATAGGGATGTGTCTCTCTCTTATATATTAGTAGAGCTATACAGGGATGTCTCTCTCATATATATATATATATATATATATATATATATATATATATATATAGTGGAGCTGTATAGGGATGTCTCTCATATATAGTGGAGCTGTATAGGGATGTCTCTCTTATATATAGTGGAGCTGTATAGGGATGTCTCTCATATATAGTGGAGCTGTATAGGGATGTCTCTCATATATAGTGGAGCTGTATAGGGATGTCTCTCTCTGATATATAGTGGAGCTGTATAGGGATGTCTCTTATATATAGTGGAGCTTTATAGGGATGTCTCTTATATATAGTGGAGCTGTATAGGGATGTCTCTTATATATAGTGGTGCTGCATACGGATGTCTCTTATATATAGTGGAGCTGTATAGGGATGTCTCTCTCTCTTATATATAGTGGAGCTGTATAGGGATGTCTCTCTCTTATATATTGTGGAGCTATATAGGGATGTCTCTTATATATAGTGGAGCTGTATAGGGATGTCTCTCATATATAGTGGAGCTGTATAGGGATGTCTCTCTCTTATATCTAGTGGAGCTGTATAGGGATGTCTCTCTTATATCTAGTGGAGCTGTATAGGGATGTCTCTCATATATAGTGGAGCTGTATAGGGATGTCTCTCTCTCATATATAGTGGAGTTGTATAGGGATGTCTCTCTCTTATATATTATTGGAGCTGTATAGGGATGTCTCTCATATATAGTGGAGCTGTATAGGGATGTCTCTCTCTCATATATAGTGGAGTTGTATAGGGATGTCTCTCTCTTATATATTATTGGAGCTGTATAGGGATGTCTCTCTCTTATATATTATTGGAGCTGTATAGGGATGTCTCTCTCTTGTATATAGTGGAGCTGTATAGGGATGTCTCTCTCTTGTATATAGTGGAGCTGTATAGGGATGTTTGTTTTATATAGTGGAGCTGTATAGGGATGTCTCTCTTATATATTATTGGAGCTGTATAGGGATGTCTCTCTCTTATATATGGTGGAGCTGTATAGGGATGTCTCTCTTATGTATAGTGGAGCTGTATAGGGATGTCTCTCTCTTATATATAGTGGAGCTGTATAGGGATGTCTCTCTCTTATATATAGTGGAGCTGTATAGGGATGTCTCTCTTTTATATATAGTGGAGCTGTATAGGGATGTCTCTCTCTCTCTCATATATAGTGGAGCTGTATAGGGATGTCTCTTATATATAGTGGAGCTGCATAGGGATGTCTCTTATATATAGTGGAGCTGTATAGGGATGTCTCTCTCTCATATTTAGTGGAGCTGTATAGGGATGTCTCTCTTATATATAGTGGAGCTGTATAGGGATGTCTCTTATATATAGTGGAGCTGTATAGGGATGTCTCTTGTATATAGTGGAGCTGTATAGGGATGTCTCTTATATATAGTGGAGCTGTATAGGGATGTCTCTCTTGTATATAGTGGAGCTGTATAGGGATGTCTTTCTCTTATATATAGTGAAGCTATATAGGGATGTCTCTCTCTTATATATAGAGGAGCTGTATAGGGATGTCTCTCTCTTATATATAGAGGAGCTGTATAGGGATGTCTCTCTTGTATATAGTGGAGCTGTATAGGGATGTCTTTCTCTTATATATAGTGAAGCTATATAGGGATGTCTCTCTCTTATATATAGAGGAGCTGTATAGGGATGTCTCTCTTGTATATAGTGGAGCTGTATAGGGATGTCTTTCTCTTATATATAGTGGAGCTGTATATGGATGTCTCTCTCTTGTATATAGTGGAGCTGTATAGGGATGTCTCTCTCTTGTATATACTATAGTGGAGCTGTATAGGGATGTTTCTTATATATAGTGGAGCTGTATAGGGATGTCTCTCTTATATATTATTGGAGCTGTATAGGGATGTCTCTCTCTTATATATAGTGAAGCTATATAGGGATGTGTCTTATATATATAGTGGAGCTGTATCGGGATGTCTCTCTCTTATATATAGTGAAGCTGTATAGGGATGTCTCTCTCTTATATATAGTGGAGCTGTATAGGGATGTCTCTCTCTTATATATAGTGGAGCTGTATAGGGATGTCTCTCTCTTATATATAGTGGAGCTGTATAGGGATGTCTCTCTCTTATATATAGTGGAGCTGTATAGGGATGTCTCTCTCTTATATATAATGGAGCTGTATAGGGATGTCTCTCTCTTGTATATAGTGAAGCTATATAGGGATGTGTCTTTCTTATATATATATATAGTGGAGCTGTATAGGGATGCCTCTCTCTTATATATTATTGGAGATGTATAGGGATTTACTGTCGCTAGATCTGTGTAGGGATCACTGACTCTCTCTCTCTCTCTCTCAGGTTGCAGAGGTGGAGCTGTGTGAGGTGCTTTGCTCCATGCAGAGTATGCGAGATGCTCGTCGTGCCCTGATGAACTATTTCTGTGAGGATGACTCTACATTTCGGCTAGAAGAGATGTGTTTGGTCTTTACAACTTTCTGTGCTAAGTTCCTGTCTGCTCTTCAGGTGAATAAGTCCTCCAGCTCTGTACTGTGTCCTGCACTCACCATGATGGCAGTGACTGAGATAGCTCTGTACTGTTTCCTGCACTCACCATGATGGCAGTGACTGATATAGCTCTGTACTGTGTCCTGCACTCACCGTGATGGCAGTGACTGATATAGCTCTGTACTGTGTCCTGCACTCACCATGATGGCAGTGACTGATATAGCTCTGTACTGTGTCCTGCACTCACCGTGATGGCAGTGACTGATATAGCTCTGTACTGTGTCCTGCACTCACCGTGATGGCAGTGACTGATATAGCTCTGTACTGTGTCCTGCACTCACCGTGATGGCAGTGACTGATATAGCTCTGTACTGTGTCCTGCACTCACCGTGATGGCAGTGACTGATATAGCTCTGTACTGTGTCCTGCACTCACCATGATGGCAGTGACTGAGATAGCTCTGTACTGTGTCCTGCACTCACCGTGATGGCAGTGACTGATATAGCTCTGTACTGTGTCCTGCACTCACCATGATGGCAGTGACTGAGATAGCTCTGTACTGTTTCCTGCACTCACCGTGATGGCAGTGACTGATATAGCTCTGTACTGTGTCCTGCACTCACCATGATGGCAGTGACTGAGATAGCTCTGTACTGTTTCCTGCACTCACCGTGATGGCAGTGACTGATATAGCTCTGTACTGTGTCCTGCACTCACCGTGATGGCAGTGACTGATATAGCTCTGTACTGTGTCCTGCACTCACCATGATGGCAGTGACTGATATAGCTCTGTACTGTGTCCTGCACTCACCGTGATGGCAGTGACTGATATACCTCTGTACTGTGTCCTGCACTCACCATGATGGCAGTGACTGATATAGCTCTGTACTGTGTCCTGCACTCACCATGATGGCAGTGACTGATATACCTCTGTACTGTGTCCTGCACTCACCATGATGGCAGTGACTGATATAGCTCTGTACTGTGTCCTGCACTCACCATGATGGCAGTGACTGATATAGCTCTGTACTGTGTCCTGCACTCACCATGATGGCAGTGACTGATATAGCTCTGTACCGTGTCCTGCACTCACCATGATGTCAGTGACTGATATAGCTCTGTACCGTGTCCTGCACTCACCATGATGGTAGTGACTGATATAGCTCTGTACCGTGTCCTGCACTCACCATGATGGCAGTGACTGATATAGCTCTGTACCGTGTCCTGCACTCACCATGATGGCAGTGACTGATATAGCTCTGTACCGTGTCCTGCACTCACCATGATGGTAGTGACTGATATAGCTCTGTACCGTGTCCTGCACTCACCATGATGGCAGTGACTGATATAGCTCTGTACCGTGCCCTGCACTCACCATGATGGCAGTGACTGATATAGCTCTGTACCGTGCCCTGCACTCACCATGATGGCAGTGACTGATATAGCTCTGTTCTGTGCCCTGCACTCACCATGATGGTAGTGACTGATATAGCTCTGTACCGTGTCCTGCACTCACCATGATGGCAGTGACTGATATAGCTCTGTACTGTGTCCTGCACTCACCATGATGACAGTGACTGATATAGCTCTGTACCGTGTCCTGCACTCACCATGATGGCAGTGACTGATATAGCTCTGTACCGTGTTCTGCACTCACCATGATGGCAGTGACTGATATAGCTCTGTACCGTGTCCTGCACTCACCATGATGGCAGTGACTGATATAGCTCTGTACCGTGTCCTGCACTCACCATGATGGCAGTGACTGATATAGCTCTGTACCGTGCCCTGCACTCACCATGATGGCAGTGACTGATAAAGCTCTGTACCGTGCCCTGCACTCACCATGATGGCAGTGACTGATATAGCTCCGTACCGTGTCCTGCACTCACCATGATGGCAGTGACTGATATAGCTCCGTACCGTGTCCTGCACTCACCATGATGGCAGTGACTGATATAGCTCCGTACCGTGTCCTGCACTCACCATGATGGCAGTGACTGATATAGCTCCGTACCGTGTCCTGCACTCACCATGATGGCAGTGACTGATATAGCTCCGTACCGTGTCCTGCACTCACCATGATGGCAGTGACTGATATAGCTCCGTACCGTGTCCTGCACTCACCATGATGGCAGTGACTGATATAGCTCCGTACCGTGTCCTGCACTCACCATGATGGCAGTGACTGATATAGCTCCGTACCGTGTCCTGCACTCACCATGATGGCAGTGACTGATATAGCTCCGTACCGTGTCCTGCACTCACCATGATGGCAGTGACTGATATAGCTCCGTACCGTGTCCTGCACTCACCATGATGGCAGTGACTGATATAGCTCCGTACCGTGTCCTGCACTCACCATGATGGCAGTGACTGATATAGCTCTGTACCGTGTCCTGCACTCACCATGATGGCAGTGACTGATATAGCTCTGTACCGTGTCCTGCACTCACCATGATGGCAGTGACTGATATAGCTCTGTACCGTGTCCTGCACTCACCATGATGGCAGTGACTCTGGGCCTGATTCAGAGCCGGATCCGTCGTGCGCATGCGGATTGCGATGGGCAAGACGTCGCTCCGGGTCTCGCACCAAAGGGGGCGTGCTGTCGATGTCGATTGACAGCATGCCCCCTTTGGTGGGCGGGCTGGGGGGTGGCTGCCCAGACGGAGGCGTTCCCATGAGAACGCCTACCGTCTGGGGGCGGCCCCATTGACATCACACCCTTCTGCTCCACAGGAGGTTTCTGTCCTCCCTGACCTCGCCTTAGGACACCTGCGTTACGGTTTGACACTCTGGGGATTGCGGCAACGAGACCCTACCACAAGGGTCTCGTCGCAAGCCTGATGGTCGCGTTGGTCTTGACCATCGCGACCATCTTCCTGGCCGCTCACTATAGCTGTGGGTGGCCACCCGCAGCTATGCGAGCCGCCAGGAGGCCGTTCTAAAAAAAAAAAAAAAAAAAAGACCGGCCCTGATTCAGACCGGCCCTGAATCAGGGACTCTGGGGGTCATTGAGACCCGGTCGTTAGCGCCGATGCGCTCGGCCCGGGTCGATGGCCCCCCACAGAGCATGCGCACGACGGCGCCGTCGTGCGCATGCGTGAGACCCGCTACGACCGACATCGCCAGTCGTATCGGGTCTCGATCCAAAGGGGGCGAGCTGTCGATGTTGATTGACAGCTCGCCCCGTTTGGAAGGAGGGCCGGGGAATGGCAGCCCAAACGGGGGCGTTCCCATGGGAGCGCCTACCGTTTGGGGGCGGCCCCACTGACATCACTAGTGATGTCAGTGGAGAGCTTCCGGCTCAGACAGAGCCGAAAGCTCTCCCTGGCTTACGACAAGGGAGACCCTACCCTAGGGTCTCGTCGTAAGCCCCCATGGTCGCGATGGTCTTGACCATCGCGACCATCACCTTAGGCGGTCGTAAGGCTGTGGGTGTTAACCCACAGCCTTACCACCGCAAAGGAGGACGTCTTGAAAATTCAAGACGTCCTCCCCTCATTCAGACCGACCGCACGCTCTGTGCGACCGGCTCTGAATGAGGTCCTATGTTCCGTGTCCTGCACTCACCATGATGGCAGTGGCTGATCTAAGATTGGTCACCAGCAGTAGCTGGGGCTGTATCCACATCTGATTAGGGATTTGTCCACTGCCATGTAGAATGTGAACACTCATGAGCCCCTAGTTATGCTACGCTCGGGATCAGAGAAGATTCCCTGGAAAGCTATTTAAAATGCTTAGTACAAAATATAGAAACAAATGAAAACACAAGACCATAGACCTTGTTCTCAATTTATACATATGTGGGTCTTCTAATTTGGCTGAGGTTTATTGTTTTCATGTGTATATTTGTGCTCTCATGTTTATTCCTACCCATGCCTGATTTCTGTTTTGACTAATTCGCAATGTTCCTCTGTGCAGGACAACAAAGACCGTGAGAAGGCTGAGCATCGGAAGGAACGCCTGGAAAAACGTCGCTCAATAGCCAGTTGTTCCTCACAAGACAAAGACCTTCAGGATGTGGAATTGGAATTTCTGCTGCTTCGGCTTCCCCGAAGAGGGCGCTCAATGAGGGGCCCACGCCCGCTTCCACGCAGCTACTCTACTGAGGTTCTTAACGCCTCTCCCCCAAGTGGTTTAACACCCAGATCCCCCATCAGTGCCACAGTCAACATTGCTGCAGAGCCTATCCATGAGGAGGATGATCATGTTCTGGACCATAAGCCAAGCCAAGGGTTGAGGAGACCACGGGAGGATGGCACAGGGGGTGGACATCCAGAAACCCCAGGCAAAATGAACAGAAGGCACACACTTGCCTGCCTCCCTTACAAAGGGGCAATGACCATGCAGTCAATCCGTCTTACCTCCCCAACTGAACATTGTAAACAATATTCTTCCCAAGATGTTGAATCTGAGGCTGTTTCCTACCCTTCTCCATGTACCCCCAAAACTGGTTCCCTTAGCAGAGTCCTGACATCTCGGACTACAGATAGTTCACCCAAGGACCCCACTTCTCCAACATCAGGATCCCCAAATTCATTCAGTCTGGGAGGAATTTTCCAAAGGAGAGGAAGTTTGAAAAGCCCGGAACCTCCTATGATTCAGCTGGTGGAGGATTCCCCAAGAGGAGGCAATGAGGCCTCTGCACTTACCAACTTTCTCAGACGTTTTGATACTGCGCTGCGCTCACCTAAATAAGGACAAATAGATTTAACATAAATAGGAAACTTTGTGTATACAGGTCAAGATTGGAGAAGTGCGATGAGGCCTCCTATTGCCATGTGCCCATAACCAATAATGTCCTCTGCAGGAGCAACGCTGATCTTCTGCATGAAAGGGGTCCATGAGACTGTGGGGGTCATGCAGCGCGATTATCATCTCATTCATATACATAGTTTGTTTGTTTTAATCTTGGAATAGCCAGAAATGCTACAGAGGTATAGACAGGTTAGGGAAGAAACGGGCAGTGGGTGAGTGGAGGGGGCCGGATTATAGACCGTAGAACGCTGGAGACCTGTTACCCTGATAATTGCACTTAATGGATTCTTGTAAATTACTGTAAGAGACTCAGATTTAAAGATGGGATTTTATCTGTTTCATGCAATTCTTTAGAAGTACAAACCAGACTGTCCTGCTCCAGTCACCGTGTTCCCATCACGCACCTGGCTGGATTTGCGCTGTGTGTCTTAATGTTTTTTATCTGCAGACAGGATGGTTTAAAAGTGGATTTAATAAAGGGGATTTATACTGGAGAGAATTTTAGCTTTTTGTCATAGGACGGGTTTGTAGTGTAATAACGCTCAGTCACATGACCATACCAGTTACTCATCAATCAAGACATGAAAAAAAGAAAAAAGGGATGAAAATATACACCGCACCAGGATAACAAAAAGTTGCAATTGAATATTAATATAAGGTCAAAATTGACCGATAAAGACTACACAACGTTGTTTAATATTATGACACAATGTCGCAAAAGATAATAATAAGGGTGCACCCTAGGAGAAGATAAGTATGCAAAGAAAAGGAAGAGGAACAGAACTCCTACTAGGTGGGGCACACCTTAAAGCATCTAAAACAGAACTTTTAATAAATCAGAATAAAAGGTCTCAGGACAATGAGCAAAAAATGATGTATAAATATACATCAGACAGACAACAAAAATAGACAACACAACAGTGAGAGTATTATATGTCAAAATAGTGTGTAACGTGAATGTGGAAATAACTCAGTGTATATCCACTTAAGGTGAATATCGGCGACAATATATTTAACAAACATAAAATCAATTAGAGTGAAACAACACAAATTAAAATGCACCATGTGATGGACCTAGTTTAGCATAATGGCATATTTTAATAATTAATGAGGCATCCCTCAATATACTGGGAAGGCAAAAATAATTGCTGGATAATAGCTAGAAAGGAAATATAGAGATGTGCACTTAGATACTGTGAGGTCTGCTTTCACCAGTCATGTAAACATCAGACTGGTGATGAGAGCTCCGCGTACTGGCACATGAAAACTACTAGCAGGCTGTTTCTGCTGCCAGCGGCGACTACGAGTCTCAGACCCTGTTGCTAAGCAGCGCAAGAGCTACTCCTGAAGATGCTGGGTGGTCTTCTTTACCCAGTGAAACGCGTTGAGACCCCTCTGTACTCCTGTGAAACTGCTGGACTATAATTTGGACTCTTCTCTACCCCTCCTGGACCCCTTTGGCATATACTGGTACTTTCCTTGTGGATTGATTACACAGCTCACATAGTGCTGCATCTGGAATGCTAAGGACTGTGCTGGTGACTTACACACCACCTCATGGTAATTGAGTGTTGCCTTCATATATCTATTCATCTGTATGGGACGTATTGGAGGTTGTCCTAGGTCCAGCTGTTTATTACACAGGAACAGACATTCATTCATCTTGTTCTATTGTGAACTTTTTATTCATTCATTTTTTATTTGAGGTATTTCTGTTTTTAAATAAAACTTTGTGGTTTATATTACACCGTCCATCTTATTCAGCGCTGGTTTTTTGTGTATATATTTGCAAGAGCCGAACACCCCGCAGCAGCTGGTGAGAGAATACTGAGGTACAAAAAGGTACCTGTCAGAGGAGATTCCCAGTGTTGTCTCAGTCTAAAGGTGCAGGGGGTCCCCTGTGCGCACAGAGGTACCCCGTGAGCGGTGCCTGACGCGCGTTTCGCCGGGGGCTTTCTCAGAGGAAGCCCATTGTACGGCTTGTGAACAGGGAATAAATACTTCCTGGTTACTGCTAATTGGATAGATTTGTTTGATTGATGGCTGAGATTCTAAATTATATGTGGAGTCTAAATTGCCTCATTGAAACGGACATAGTATCACATGATGGAAGATTGTAATATTTCCCCAGTACATTCAATGAATTAGAAAAGACAAAACTGAAAAAATATACATAGAGAGACACATAGAACAACAAATCAGTGGAACAATAACAAATATTAATAATGCTGCGGGGTGTTCGGCTCTTGCGCTGCTTGGCAACAGGGTCTGAGACTCGTAGTCGCCGCTGGCAGCAGAAACAGCCTGCTAGTAGTTTTCATGTGCCAGTACGCGGAGCTCTCATCACCAGTCTGATGTTTACATGACTGGTGAAAGCAGACCTCACAGTATCTAAGTGCACATCTCTATATTTCCTTTCTAGCTATTATCCAGCAATTATTTTTGCCTTCCCAGTATATTGAGGGATGCCTCATTAATTATTAAAATATGCCATTATGCTAAACTAGGTCTATCACATGGTGAATTTTAATTTGTGTTGTTTCACTCTAATTGATTTTATGTTTGTTAAATATATTGTCGCCGATATTCACCTTAAGTGGATATACACTGAGTTATTTCCACATTCACGTTATACACTATTTTGACATATAATACTCTCACTGTTGTGTTGTCTATTTTTGTTGTCTGTCTGATGTATATTTATACAAAATTTTTTGCTCATTGTCCTGAGTCCTTTTATTCTGATTTATTAAAAGTTCTGTTTTAGATGCTTTAAGGTGTGCCCCACCTAGTAGGAGTTCTGTTCCTCTTTTTGTTTGAATACCAGTTACTCGCAGCTTTTTGCAGTGACACTGGATTATCGGATGTGGTATCGGCATCCAGGTCTTTCAGCTGCTGGATTGTTGTCTTTATTTCAGATGTTTGTGGTGGGTACAGTGTTTATACATTACTACATGTGCTGTAATAGTGAAATGCAGATGTGGAGACCTTGGCCATAATGTCCTGTCTCCTACAATAGGCTTGATAATTACAATCTCACAGGCCATGGGGCTGAGGACAGACTCTCCCCATGTGGGGCAACAAAGGCGGTCTAGAAAAGTTTAATACACATATCACTTTTTCAGTAGGGTAACACCTACGATCCTACACAGATCTGATATACAGGCACCTGTCAGTAGCGGCCTTAATTGCAAACCGTTCCCTCTGCCCCTTATCATGCTTCAAACACTTTATGAAGATTCACCATGAAGGCAGAGGAAGGCTCTCCCGTGCTGGAGGCAATGGTTTGTTCTGGGAGAGGCCTGGCTGTGATTGTGCCTCTGGGGCAGTGGTGTAATTGGTATATAGATCTGCTGTCCAATATACAAAGAAGATCCACAACTGGGGGCTACTGAACTTCTGTCAGTCAGTGATTGTTATTAGCTTATAGAGGTCATGTCTTGTCCTGCTTGGAACACTCACTTGCCTCACTGGTTGCTACGGTAGCACCAGTGCCCCAGAAATAAACCCCAGCCAATCATATGGCATCATAATTATTTATTTGTTTATCAGCCATGTTAGGAGTTTTCCCAAAGCGTAAAATAAAATAAAACTGGGTAACTATGGAGGGGTCATTATCTCAATGTGCTGTGTAACTGGAGAAGTCATAAGCTGGATATGTTGGGTAACTATGGAGGGGTCATTATCTCAATGTGCTGTGTAACTGGAGAAGTCATAAGCTGGATATGTTGGGTAACTTTGGATGGGTCATTAGCTCAATGTGTTGTGTAACTGTGGAGGAGTCATTAGCTCAGTGTGTTGGGTAACTGTGGAGGGGTCATTAACTCGATGTGTTGGGTAACTGTGGAGGGGTCATTAGCTCAATGTGTTGGGTAACTGTGGAGGGGTCATTAGCTCAATGTGTTGGGTAACTGTGGAGGGGTCATTAGCTCAATGTGTTGGGTAACTGTGGAGGGGTCATTAGCTCAATGTGTTGGGTAACTGTGGAGGGGTCATTAGCTCAATGTGTTGGGTAACTGTGGAGGGGTCATTAGCTCAATGTGTTGGGTAACTGTGGAGGGGTCATTAGCTCAATGTGTTTTGGGTAACTGTGGAGGGGTCATTAAATTGGGTGTGGTATATTTTATTGACCTTCATGAGACTATCGACCATCATGTTGACATTTATCATGTGAACTGAAATGTCAACATGATTAGAATGTCAAAAAAAAATGTCCCTGGTGGTCTAAAAGTGACTTACCTGGTACAGCTGTCCAGCGGTATTATCCATCATTGGATCTGCCGTACCTGGTAAGTCACTGCTAGACCACCAGGGAGGTTTTGTTGACATTCTAATCATGTCAACATAATTAGACATTTAAGGTCAGCTGATGACTCCAGCGGTATGCCTATCCCTAACCTCTGCCTCCCACAGCCTAACCCTAACCTCTGCCTCCCACAGCCTAACCCTAACCTCTGCCTCCCACAGCCTAACCCTAACCTCTGCCTCCCACAGCCTAACCCTAACCTCTGCCTCCCACAATCTAACCCAACCCTCCCCTGCCGGTCCGTGCAGAATGTCAACATACTTTGTTCGGCTGTACAGCGGTATTATCCATCGTTGGAACCACCATACCAGGTAAGTCACCACTAGACCACCAGGGACATATTGTCTCCCACAGCCTATCCTTAACATCCACCTCCCACTGCCTCACCCTGTCCTCCACCTCCCACTGCCTAACCCTAACCTCCCAACCCATAGGCTAACCGCCGCCTTCCACAGCCTAACCCTAGCCGCCACCTGCTGCAGCCTAACCCTAACCGCCACCTGCCGCAGCCTAACCCTAGCCGCCACCTGCCGCAGCCTAACCCTAGCCGCCACCTGCCGCAGCCTAACCCTAGCCGCCACCTGCCGCAGCCTAACCCTAGCCGCCACCTGCCGCAGCCTAACCCTAGCCGCCACCTGCCGCAGCCTAACCCTAGCCGCCACCTGCCGCAGCCTAACCCTAGCCGCCACCTGCCGCAGCCTAACCCTAGCCGCCACCTGCCGCAGCCTAACCCTAGCCGCCACCTGCCGCAGCCTAACCCTAGCCGCCACCTGCCGCAGCCTAACCCTAGCCGCCACCTGCCGCAGCCTAACCCTAGCCGCCACCTGCCGCAGCCTAACCCTAGCCGCCACCTGCCGCAGCCTAACCCTAACCTTCCCTTTAGGATATTAGTAATTTTTTTCCTGGAAATGTGTTTTTTCTCCAGACGACATGCCGAATAATTTGTTTGCAAACTCCAATGTATGAAGCCTGTGAGTCTAGAGAATGAACAGAAGAACTTGTCTCAGCTGTAGCCTGGTTTTACTCCCTGCATTTATGTTAGAGTGTAAGCTCTGGTGGGCATGATGTGATATTTATTGATTTATATAATCCTACTCTTTTAATCAAATCTCAGCTGTACACGTATAACAGAAGTGGATTTGGTTTGGTGATCAATCACACTATGAGTAGAAGGAATAAATCCCTTCCTAATATTTATTATATCTTTTCATATTTTTCGCCGCCTGTCTGACTATATGGTGTCATTACGATTATGTTTGATTCACCATAACTAGGGATCCAAAGATTAGATATTTTGATGATCTCCCTCCCTACGTCAGTCAGTTTTTGATCTACTAGGCCTCATTGTGGCCAGATTGTTTGTGTGTAATGTATGTCCGTCATCTTTTAAAATAATCTCAGCAAAATATTAATCCACATAATACTAAATACAATAATGATGAAATAAGTTAAAATATTACTATCAACCACCTACAGTATATAGTGTAATTAGTTTTCAATAATCTAGTGAATCAGTTTATAATATGTACGTCGGATGGGCGTCTACAGACCAAGGGACAGAGTAATATTATGAGTTCCAAGAAAAATAATAAATGATCGCAATGTATCACAGGTCTGTTAGTTCCATCCTTATCAACGCTGATGTGGATATATAGGAGGAGACTCAATGCTCCACACTAAAACCGCTTGGTGGTTCTATCCTCAAGTATTAATGTGACCTGTCCGGCACCTGTTAGATTGGATGCTAGCACAGTGTAAGCCACTTATCCCCCTTCATAGAATTAGTATTTCATCACGGTTTAGGAATCACAGCAGATCCCAAATAACATCGCACAGTGCTCTCCTGGCTGTAGCTTAGTTGGGCACAGACTCTCCCTACGGGCACAGATACGCACCAGCTCTGTACTGTAGCATTTGCCAAGGTGCAGTTACTTGCTTTTTATTTTTGCTCCCAACTCTGAATCCGTGCCCCATAATGTCTATTACATTCCTATTGTTGTAATGGACAAGAGAACAAGGATCCTGACAATCATTCATTAATGTGCGACCTTGATTTGATGTCAGAGCCTGGGATGTAACAACCCCTAATTGAAAGATACCTGGTCACCTCCATGGGCAAAGGAGTTATGGCTGAGAATGAAATGAGGTGGTGGTCTGACCATGTAACCGGCTTTATTGTGAGGCCAGAGAGAACCTTGAAAACAAGATCAGGTACAGTATGAGGCCACTATTGTACATAGCAGACAGAACATACTTTGTGCAAGCACGGATTTGGCCAAGGAGTGAGAATTTCATTGACCAGAAACCCCCCAGCATAAGCCTCTGAGGCGCCAGGACCAGACACCATGTCTGTGATTTGATGCTGAAATCTCTGCGTTGTGGGAGGTCAGTGTGTGAGAAGGACACAAGCCCTGTAAGGAGCAATGTATCAGAGTTATTGGGAGGATTCGCCACAATACCGGTGACAGGTGGCAGAGTGCACATTGCAGAAAGTAGTAAAGAACGTACACTGGCATAACGTTCTGCTGAGATAAGTCTGAGCTGATTGATACTAATCCCAGCCTGGCATCGCTTCTGTGACTGTGTGCATTGGATGAGCTGATACTAATCCCAGCCTGGCGTCCCTTCTCTGGCTGTGTGCATTGGATGAGCTGATAATAATCCCAGCCTGGCGTCCCTTCTCTGGCTGTGTGCATTGGATGAGCTGATACTAATCCCAGCCTGGCATCGCTTCTGTGACTGTGTGCATTGGATGAGCTGATACTAATCCCAGCCTGGCATCGCTTCTCTGGCTGTGTGCATTGGATGAGCTGATACTAATCCCAGCCTGGCGTCCCTTCTCTGGCTGTGTGCATTGGATGAGCTGATAATAATCCCAGCCTGGCGTCCCTTCTCTGGCTGTGTGCATTGGATGTCACCGGCATCGCTTCTCTGGCTGTGTGCATTGGATGAGCTGATACTAATCCCAGCCTGGCGTCCCTTCTGTGACTGTGTGCATTGGATGAGCTGATACTAATCCCAGCCTGGCATCGCTTCTCTGGCTGTGTAATCCCTTCTCTGGCTGTGTGCATTGGATGAGCTGATACTAATCCCAGCCCGGCGTCCCTTCTCTGGCTGTGTGCATTGGATGAGCTGATACTAATCCCAGCCTGGCGTCCCTTCTCTGGCTGTGTGCATTGGATGAGCTGATACTAATCCCAGCCCGGCATCCCTTCTGTGACTGTGTGCATTGGATGAGCTGATACTAATCCCAGCCTGGCATCGCTTCTCTGGCTGTGTAATCCCTTCTGTGGCTGTGTGCATTGGATGAGCTGATACTAATCCCAGCCCGGCGTCCCTTCTCTGGCTGTGTGCATTGGATGAGCTGATACTAATCCCAGCCTGGCGTCCCTTCTCTGGCTGTGTGCATTGGATGAGCTGATACTAATCCCAGCCCGGCATCCCTTCTGTGGCTGTGTGCATTGGATGAGCTGATACTAATCCCAGCCTGGCATCGCTTCTGTGACTGTGTGCATTGGATGAGCTGATACTAATCCCAGCCTGGCGTCCCTTCTGTGGCTGTGTGCATTGGATGAGCTGATACTAATCCCAGCCCGGCATCCCTTCTGTGGCTGTGTGCATTGGATGAGCTGATACTAATCCCAGCCCGGCATCCCTTCTGTGGCTGTGTGCATTGGATGAGTTGATACTAATCCCAGCCTGGCGTCCCTTCTCTGGCTGTGTGCATTGGATGAGCTGATACTAATCCCAGCCCGGCGTCCCTTCTCTGGCTGTGTGCATTGGATGCGCTGATACTAATCCCAGCCCGGCATCGCTTCTCTGGCTGTGTGCATTGGATGAGCTGATACTAATCCCAGCCTGGCGTCCCTTCTGTGACTGTGTGCATTGGATGAGCTGATACTAATCCCAGCCTGGCTTCCCTTCTGTGACTGTGTGCATTGGATGAGCTGATACTAATCCCAGCCTGGCATCGCTTCTCTGGCTGTGTAATCCCTTCTCTGGCTGTGTGCATTGGATGAGCTGATACTAATCCCAGCCCGGCGTCCCTTCTCTGGCTGTGTGCATTGGATGAGCTGATACTAATCCCAGCCTGGCGTCCCTTCTCTGGCTGTGTGCATTGGATGAGCTGATACTAATCCCAGCCCGGCATCCCTTCTGTGGCTGTGTGCATTGGATGAGCTGATACTAATCCCAGCCTGGCATCGCTTCTGTGACTGTGTGCATTGGATGAGCTGATACTAATCCCAGCCTGGCGTCCCTTCTCTGGCTGTGTGCATTGGATGAGCTGATACTAATCCCAGCCTGGCGTCCCTTCTGTGGCTGTGTGCATTGGATGAGCTGATACTAATCCCAGCCCGGCATCCCTTCTGTGGCTGTGTGCATTGGATGAGCTGATACTAATCCCAGCCCGGCGTCCCTTCTCTGGCTGTGTGCATTGGATGAGTTGATACTAATCCCAGCCCGGCATCCCTTCTCTGGCTGTGTGCATTGGATGAGCTGATACTAATCCCAGCCCGGCGTCCCTTCTCTGGCTGTGTGCATTGGATGAGCTGATACTAATCCCAGCCCGGCATCACTTCTCTGGCTGTGTGCATTGGATGAGCTGATACTTATCCCAGCCTGGCATCCCTTCTGTGACTGTGTGCATTGGATGAGCTGATACTAATCCCAGCCTGGCGTCCCTTCTCTGGCTGTGTGCATTGGATGAGCTGATACTAATCCCAGCCTGGCGTCCCTTCTCTGGCTGTGTGCATTGGATGAGCTGATACTAATCCCAGCCCGGCATCCCTTCTGTGGCTGTGTGCATTGGATGAGCTGATACTAATCCCAGCCCGGCATCGCTTCTCTGGCTGTGTGCATTGGATGAGCTGATATTAATCCCAGCCTGGCATCGCTTCTCTGGCTGTGTAATCCCTTCTCTGGCTGTGTGCATTGAATGAGCTGATACTAATCCCAGCCCGGCATCCCTTCTGTGGCTGTGTGCATTGGATGAGCTGATACTAATCCCAGCCCGGCATCCCTTCTGTGACTGTGTGCATTGGATGAGCTGATACTAATCCCAGCCTGGCGTCCCTTCTCTGGCTGTGTGCATTGGATGAGCTGATACTAATCCCAGCCTGGCGTCCCTTCTCTGGCTGTGTGCATTGGATGAGCTGATACTAATCCCAGCCTGGCGTCCCTTCTCTGGCTGTGTGCATTGGATGAGCTGATACTAATCCCAGCCTGGCATCGCTTCTCTGGCTGTGTAATCCCTTCTCTGGCTGTGTGCATTGGATGAGCTGATACTAATCCCAGCCCGGCATCCCTTCTGTGGCTGTGTGCATTGGATGAGCTGATACTAATCCCAGCCCGGCGTCCCTTCTGTGGCTGTGTGCATTGGATGAGCTGATACTAATCCCAGCCTGGCGTCCCTTCTCTGGCTGTGTGCATTGGATGAGCTGATACTAATCCCAGCCTGGCGTCCCTTCTCTGGCTGTGTGCATTGGATGAGCTGATACTAATCCCAGCCCGGCATCCCTTCTGTGGCTGTGTGCATTGGATGAGCTGATACTAATCCCAGCCTGGCACCCCTTCTGTGGCTGTGTGCATTGGATGAGCTGATACTAATCCCAGCCTGGCACCCCTTCTGTGGCTGTGTGCATTGGATGAGCTGATACTAATCCCAGCCCGGCGTCCCTTCTGTGACTGTGTGCATTGGATGAGCTGATACTAATCCCAGCCTGGCGTCCCTTCTCTGGCTGTGTGCATTGGATGAGCTGATACTAATCCCAGCCTGGCATCCCTTCTCTGGCTGTGTGCATTGGATGAGCTGATACTAATCCCAGCCCGGCGTCCCTTCTCTGGCTGTGTGCATTGGATGAGTTGATACTAATCCCAGCCTGGCGTCCCTTCTCTGGCTGTGTGCATTGGATGAGTTGATACTAATCCCAGCCCGGCGTCCCTTCTCTGGCTGTGTGCATTGGATGAGCTGATACTAATCCCAGCCCGGCGTCCCTTCTCTGGCTGTGTGCATTGGATGAGCTGATACTAATCCCAGCCCGGCATCCCTTCTGTGGCTGTGTGCATTGGATGAGCTGATACTAATCCCAGCCTGGCGTCCCTTCTCTGGCTGTGTGCATTGGATGAGCTGATACTAATCCCAGCCTGGCGTCCCTTCTCTGGCTGTGTGCATTGGATGAGCTGATACTAATCCCAGCCTGGCGTCCCTTCTGTGGCTGTGTGCATTGGATGAGCTGATACTAATCCCAGCCCGGCGTCCCTTCTGTGGCTGTGTGCATTGGATGAGCTGATACTAATCCCAGCCCGGCGTCCCTTCTCTGGCTGTGTGCATTGGATGAGTTGATACTAATCCCAGCCCGGCGTCCCTTCTCTGGCTGTGTGCATTGGATGAGCTGATACTAATCCCAGCCCGGCGTCCCTTCTCTGGCTGTGTGCATTGGATGAGCTGATACTAATCCCAGCCCGGCGTCCCTTCTCTGGCTGTGTGCATTGGATGAGCTGATACTAATCCCAGCCTGGCATCGCTTCTCTGGCTGTGTGCATTGGATGAGCTGATACTAATCCCAGCCTGGCATCCCTTCTGTGACTGTGTGCATTGGATGAGCTGATACTAATCCCAGCCTGGCGTCCCTTCTCTGGCTGTGTGCATTGGATGAGCTGATACTAATCCCAGCCTGGCGTCCCTTCTCTGGCTGTGTGCATTGGATGAGCTGATACTAATCCCAGCCCGGCATCCCTTCTGTGGCTGTGTGCATTGGATGAGCTGATACTAATCCCAGCCCGGCATCCCTTCTGTGGCTGTGTGCATTGGATGAGCTGATACTAATCCCAGCCCGGCGTCCCTTCTCTGGCTGTGTGCATTGGATGAGTTGATACTAATCCCAGCCCGGTGTCCCTTCTCTGGCTGTGTGCATTGGATGAGCTGATACTAATCCCAGCCCGGCATCGCTTCTCTGGCTGTGTGCATTGGATGAGCTGATACTAATCCCAGCCTGGCGTCCCTTCTGTGACTGTGTGCATTGGATGAGCTGATACTAATCCCAGCCTGGCATCCCTTCTCTGGCTGTGTAATCCCTTCTCTGGCTGTGTGCATTGGATGAGCTGATACTAATCCCAGCCCGGTGTCCCTTCTCTGGCTGTGTGCATTGGATGAGCTGATACTAATCCCAGCCCGGCATCGCTTCTCTGGCTGTGTGCATTGGATGAGCTGATACTAATCCCAAACTGGCATCCCTTCTGTGACTGTGTGCATTGGATGAGCTGATACTAATCCCAGCCTGGCGTCCCTTCTCTGGCTGTGTGCATTGGATGAGCTGATACTAATCCCAGCCTGGCATCGCTTCTCTGGCTGTGTAATCCCTTCTCTGGCTGTGTAATCCCTTCTCTGGCTGTGTGCATTGGATGAGTTGATACTAATCCCAGCCCGGTGTCCCTTCTCTGGCTGTGTGCATTGGATGAGCTGATACTAATCCCAGCCCGGCATCGCTTCTCTGGCTGTGTGCATTGGATGAGCTGATACTAATCCCAGCCTGGCGTCCCTTCTGTGACTGTGTGCATTGGATGAGCTGATACTAATCCCAGCCTGGCATCGCTTCTCTGGCTGTGTAATCCCTTCTCTGGCTGTGTAATCCCTTCTCTGGCTGTGTGCATTGGATGAGCTGATACTAATCCCAGCCTGGCATCCCTTCTGTGACTGTGTGCATTGGATGAGCTGATACTAATCCCAGCCTGGCGTCCCTTCTCTGGCTGTGTGCATTGGATGAGCTGATACTAATCCCAGCCTGGCGTCCCTTCTCTGGCTGTGTGCATTGGATGAGCTGATACTAATCCCAGCCCGGCGTCCCTTCTCTGGCTGTGTGCATTGGATGAGCTGATACTAATCCCAGCCTGGCGTCCCTTCTCTGGCTGTGTGCATTGGATGAGCTGATACTAATCCCAGCCCGGCATCCCTTCTCTGGCTGTGTGCATTGGATGAGCTGATACTAATCCCAGCCTGGCGTCCCTTCTCTGGCTGTGTGCATTGGATGAGCTGATACTAATCCCAGCCTGGCATCCCTTCTGTGGCTGTGTGCATTGGATGAGCTGATACTAATCCCAGCCTGGCATCGCTTCTCTGGCTGTGTGCATTGGATGAGCTGATACTAATCCCAGCCTGGCGTCCCTTCTCTGGCTGTGTGCATTGGATGAGCTGATACTAATCCCAGCCTGGCGTCCCTTCTCTGGCTGTGTGCATTGGATGAGCTGATACTAATCCCAGCCTGGCATCGCTTCTCTGGCTGTGTGCATTGGATGAGCTGATACTAATCCCAGCCTGGCATCGCTTCTCTGGCTGTGTGCATTGGATGAGCTGATACTAATCCCAGCCTGGCGTCCCTTCTCTGGCTGTGTGCATTGGATGAGCTGATACTAATCCCAGCCTGGCGTCCCTTCTCTGGCTGTGTGCATTGGATGAGCTGATACTAATCCCAGCCTGGCATCCCTTCTCTGGCTGTGTGCATTGGATGAGCTGATACTAATCCCAGCCTGGCATCCCTTCTCTGGCTGTGTGCATTGGATGAGCTTATACTAATCCCAGCCTGGCATCCCTTCTCTGGCTGTGTGCATTGGATGAGCTGATTGATACTAATCCCAGCCTGGCGTCCCTTCTCTGGCTGTGTGCATTGGATGAGCTGATACTAATCCCAGCCTGGCATCGCTTCTCTGGCTGTGTAATCCCTTCTCTGGCTGTGTAATCCCTTCTCTGGCTGTGTGCATTGGATGAGTTGATACTAATCCCAGCCCGGTGTCCCTTCTCTGGCTGTGTGCATTGGATGAGCTGATACTAATCCCAGCCCGGCATCGCTTCTCTGGCTGTGTGCATTGGATGAGCTGATACTAATCCCAGCCTGGCGTCCCTTCTGTGACTGTGTGCATTGGATGAGCTGATACTAATCCCAGCCTGGCATCGCTTCTCTGGCTGTGTAATCCCTTCTCTGGCTGTGTAATCCCTTCTCTGGCTGTGTGCATTGGATGAGCTGATACTAATCCCAGCCTGGCATCCCTTCTGTGACTGTGTGCATTGGATGAGCTGATACTAATCCCAGCCTGGCGTCCCTTCTCTGGCTGTGTGCATTGGATGAGCTGATACTAATCCCAGCCTGGCGTCCCTTCTCTGGCTGTGTGCATTGGATGAGCTGATACTAATCCCAGCCCGGCGTCCCTTCTCTGGCTGTGTGCATTGGATGAGCTGATACTAATCCCAGCCTGGCGTCCCTTCTCTGGCTGTGTGCATTGGATGAGCTGATACTAATCCCAGCCCGGCATCCCTTCTCTGGCTGTGTGCATTGGATGAGCTGATACTAATCCCAGCCTGGCGTCCCTTCTCTGGCTGTGTGCATTGGATGAGCTGATACTAATCCCAGCCTGGCATCCCTTCTGTGGCTGTGTGCATTGGATGAGCTGATACTAATCCCAGCCTGGCATCGCTTCTCTGGCTGTGTGCATTGGATGAGCTGATACTAATCCCAGCCTGGCGTCCCTTCTCTGGCTGTGTGCATTGGATGAGCTGATACTAATCCCAGCCTGGCGTCCCTTCTCTGGCTGTGTGCATTGGATGAGCTGATACTAATCCCAGCCTGGCATCGCTTCTCTGGCTGTGTGCATTGGATGAGCTGATACTAATCCCAGCCTGGCATCGCTTCTCTGGCTGTGTGCATTGGATGAGCTGATACTAATCCCAGCCTGGCGTCCCTTCTCTGGCTGTGTGCATTGGATGAGCTGATACTAATCCCAGCCTGGCGTCCCTTCTCTGGCTGTGTGCATTGGATGAGCTGATACTAATCCCAGCCTGGCATCCCTTCTCTGGCTGTGTGCATTGGATGAGCTGATACTAATCCCAGCCTGGCATCCCTTCTCTGGCTGTGTGCATTGGATGAGCTTATACTAATCCCAGCCTGGCATCCCTTCTCTGGCTGTGTGCATTGGATGAGCTGATTGATACTAATCCCAGCCTGGCGTCCCTTCTCTGGCTGTGTGCATTGGATGAGCTGATACTGCTGTATTCTGGAGTGTGATGATTATGTCCTTTGTCAGTTTTGGAACCAGCATAACGTGGTTCTGTGACGGAGACCAGAGCTGACGCAGGTTTAAGCTAGTTCCAAAGCAGCAGTGACCCCACACTCAGGAGGACATGTGAGAACATTTGCAGTATTAGCGACACTCAACAGAGAATTTGTATCTGCACAGACCAAGGTAATCAATAATCGCCCTTTCCCCTTATCCCATTCACTACCAATATATTCATTTGTCTAATGGTGGGGAGGTGCACCGTGGAATAAAAATTAACTTGTAGCAAAGAAAAAAAAAAAGCATTCCTATAGTCTGGGCACTCCCACCGCGGGATTCAGGGTACCATTACATTCTATGCCGGATGAGGCCATTGGTTAAATTACCAGTTTCTACCTGTCTAGAATGGAATGTGGGCCTGATTCAGCAAGGAACACAATTACAAAGCTGCACATAGGTGTATGACACCCCCCTGTATTACACACTCTGTATGACACTCCCCTGTAATTATACCTCCTCTTGCTTTTGTGATCCTAGCACCGCGACGGAGGTCACAGGCTGGGATCACCATCGCGACCATCGGTGGTCGAGATGGTGGACGGTGCCAGACCTCCGGCCAGTTGAGTGACCCTCAGCTTACAGACTGGCTTGCGAGCCCAGGACACTGCGTTGATCAATGCAGATCCTGGGCTGGCCAATCCCAGAAAATGGGGCAGATATGCCCCCATTTCCAGGAATGCTGGCCAACCCTGCCCCCACATCACCCCTTAAATGCCTCTGCCTGTCAATCAGGTAGAGGAATTCAAGGGTCTGCGCGCGACTATGCAGGACCCATTCTGCACACTCACAGAATGGGTCCTGCGCACGTGCAGATCCCCATTAATCGGGAATCTGTGATCAGCAGTGCATGCAATAATCGGGCGCTTAATACATTGTAAAGGTTTCCATAGTATAGTGGAGTAGAGATCGGGTTTAATAGGAGACAGCACCTAGCTGAGATTATAGCCCTATAACACACTACAGAGGTGTGTGTGTGTGTGTGTGTCAGTCAGTCAGTCACAGGGAACATAGATATAACTTACTGTACAAGGGTAGCACCAGCCTCAGAACATCTAGCCAGCGGGTAGCCAGCCCCGGGATGTCTCTTCCAGTGCTGTTGGAGAGCAGCTTTTGGACAGACTGATCAACAGGAGCCACAGCCTTACCGACTCTGCCTGATCATCCATGGTGGTGATGGTGGTCAGCCCTAATACTATGGGGAAGTTATTAAATCGTGGAGTCATATGCTAATTCTATGACTGTTTCACTACACAAATACTGATTCTATTTGGTACATATAAATACAGCTCACATTTAGCAGGAACTGCTAAATTGTATTCCTCCTTTGATATACTAGTCCCAGAGGTATGGGCAGGATTACAACCTGCAGTATTGTGTCTCATTACTATACAAAGGGCTACTGTGACTGTATAATGTATATCTTCTGACCAGCTTGAGAAAACTTCGGTAACATCTTCTTTGCTGTGGAGCAATAAACATCTACTTGCTGGAAGATGCCGGGATCTGCTGGTATTCTGTGAGCACCAGAAAAGTGCAAAATGCTACAGTGTGCTATTCCCTGGCTTTTCTGGATTGAGCCCAGTGTTTCCAAGCTGAGACCCTCTGCCAGATACTCATTGCAGACTGGTCCATTGTCTGGGACCAGTAGGAATTTGCTGCAGCACCTCCTGGGTACAGGTAGTGTTGGCAGTGTGTCCTCACATTCCCAGTAGGTGGTGCCAGTGATAGGAGCCTGTGTTGAATGAACAGTTCCAGGTGCTGGTGTGGGAGCCTGTTGGTGGCAGTGAGTAACCCGCCCATTACGCAGTCAGTTACGGAAGGTGAGAGGGAATACCTAGTAGGGAAGTAAGGCCACTCAGGGACAAGTAACCACCCACTAGACAAAATACTGTTATTATCTGCAACATGTGAGCTAAGAACTTCCAATCAGGGGGCCAGGAGATGGAGGAATAACCTGAGGCACTGGCATAAGCAGGAAAGAGACTCGCTGGTCTTGAAGAACTGGAGGTCAGTACTAGTTTGGAAGGGGTTATGACAAAAGCATTATGCTAAGATAGCAGGACCTCTGCCTTAGATATAGCATCAGCAAAAGGATCAATCCAGAATCCTATTCACACGCTGCTGTGTGCTGGGCTGCAGTGGGAGACCAAGGAGACCTCTCGCTGCTCCTCTCCTCTGCCTGTGGGGTGGAGCGATCACACTGCGACGTCTTCAGTGAGCTCTCCAGACCGTCCCTCCTCCAGGACACTGTCACCTGCTGCTGTCCACTAGAGATGGGCAGAGTGATTCACAGCACTGAGTTGAGCCCCATGGCACAACTCAGTGGAGCGTCTTAAGACATGGCTATTTAGATTTGGCAGAGCTGTAGCAAGCAGGGGAGCTGGCATCTGAGTGAGCCACCGCCAGCTCCGCCCCCTGCAGCCCCGCACTTCTGAACCATTCTACTGCAATGACCTGCCCGACAGTGCACAACTGCACACCCGCTGAGCTGAGCTCGGCAACTCCTAGTGCAGCGATTCCCAACCTCCGTCCTCAGGGCACACTAACAGTCCTGGTTTTAGTGATATCCATGATTTTGCACAGATGGTTAAATCAAAATAATGGAGGCACTAATTAAGTCACTTGTGCTCAAGTATGGCTATCTCTAAAACCAGGACTGTTACTGTGCCTTGAGGACTGTGGTTGGGAACCCCTGTCCTAGTGAGTCGCTGACAGCTTTGCCCCCTGAACTGCTGATCCGACCTGATCAGTGCACACACTTCCCGGCTGACAGAGAGGCTAGAGCCTGAGGTGGGTGTCTCAACACCAAACTGTGACTCAAATCATTCGAACAGCTGAATGAATCGAGTCATTGTGTTGAGACACCCACTCATTTGCCATCTCTCCTGTCCACTGGATGCGGCTGGCCATGTAGAGCGGCTCCTGGTACCCGGCGCCCAGGACTCCCCCTGCTGTGGATTCCGCAGTGCTCCCTTTAGCTGTCCCTCCTCCAGGGCTCTGCGTCCTACTGTTATCTGCTTCCTGCTGCTGGCCGTATGGTGAGGAACTTGCCGGCTGGCAGCCAGGAGTGCCCCACTACAGCCACCCCAGTTTGCTCTGCTTACTGTGCACCCGACCGACAGATTCAGGGCATAGAAACATAGAATTTGATGGCAAATAAGAACCACTTGGCCCATCTAGTCTGCCCCATTTTAAACATATTACCTCAACCCTTATTGATCCTTACTTCTTCTGAAGGATATCCTTATGTCTATCCCATGCATGTTTAAATTGCTCTACTGTCTACCACCTCTGATGGGGGCTATTCCACTTGTCCACTACCACTTCTGTGAAGTAATTTTTCCTCATATTTCCCCTGAACCTGCCACCCTCCAGTTTCAGAACATGTCCTCTTGTTCTAATACCTCTCTTTGCTCTAATATCCCTTCTCTGCTCCAATCTATACATATTAAGACATTTTAGTCTTTCCTGGTATGTTTTGTGGTGTACACCTTGCACCATTTTAGTTGCCCTTCTTTGTACAGTCTCTAATGTATTATATCCTCCTGGAGATACAGCCTCCAGAACTGAACACAGTATTGGAGATGAGGACGTACCAATCCAATGACCTATACAGTGGTATTATCACTTCTTTCTTTCTGCTACTGATTCCTCTATGTAACCAAACATCTGACTTGCCTTCCTCATTGCTTTGTTACAATGTCTGCTTGCCTTTAAGTCACCCCCTAAATTTCACCTGGAGGACTTTGCAGGGAGTGGATTACTCTTCTACCTGAGGTGGTACCTCTACCCCTTCACTTCTCCCTTTCTCTCACTGGAGCTGCACTTCAGGAGCTACGCCCTTTGATGGCCACCGCTGCTTAGTCTGGGGACATGCTTGTTTGACCCTTTTAAGGACACATATAATATTAAACACCTGGAAGCTGTGGGGACGTTTGTCTGCAGTAAATGAGCTGTGCCTCCAGAGTCCAGGCTTTTAAGAATTAACAGTTTGTTTTCTGATGTAACGCCATCTGGTGACAAAACTGGGAACCTGTGTGTCCTTAGAAGTGAAATATGCCATAATATTCCTTTTCATATTAATCTGCTGGTCTCTAATTACCATTCTCCCTGTCACAGAGCTTATATTTTGTACAGTTGGTGTTATTATTCTCTTACTTACCTGTCTATTTCTGCTGGGGCTTTTTTTTTTATTACTATGAAACATTCCACAGTGAGAAACAAAGGAGGTACCCAAGAAATTACTCAACATGTCCTTCACCAAGGTAAATCGACACCATCAGTCTCCTCCCCACACCTCTTCCTCACCTCAGATGGATCAAGCAGCGACTCCAGCTACTGGGGGGAATAGTCACAATCTCCAGGCCCTTATTGTGGTCTTGATTTCTTCACTACAGCCCTACAGAAGGCTCTTAGCGATAAAGGCTATAGTAACCTACACAACCATGACATCCCAAGGTCGTTACACCTAATGAACTGGAACCTTATTTCCTCTGTCTATTTATCCATGTACTTCCCTTGGCAGAGGCTTCAACTTTTCTTATTGAAAGGGCCCCCAGAGCTCTATGGCATAAACAAGATGACATGCCCCCTCTGTAGTTCTCAAGCTCTTCTCCTTTATCACCAGACATGGTCACCACAGCCAGCAGGACTTCTCCCTATGTAGTTTGAAATCAAAATTCCAAAAGACGAGACCTACGTCCAGTGACTGCGACTCATTTCCTTAAAACAGCTGACGAGGGAAAAGACCTCCTACGCAATGACCATTGGGTCTCATTCAGGAGGGCATGTCCGGGACTCTCATACCTGATCAGGCCCCTCTTATTGCTGACTGTATCCTCTTATAGGTGTCTATGCACTTGCTAACAATGTCCCATACAATGTGTGACTGATTACTGTGCCCATCTTATGGTTTCCCTACTGTTAATTCTCATGCTTCTCCCATGGTCAGGTATATATTCTATTAAGTGCATTGCAATTGTTATCTGCTTTACTTCTACATACAAACCCACTGATGTTATGTAATGATTGGTTGTATTAAGACTGTGGATGGGAATTTCTGGTACCCCACCAAGTCTCACCACCCCCCACTTTTGGGACTATTGTATTTAATACTGTTTGTTCGTAACTATATCTTGGGAATTGTTCGTGATATTTGACCCCACATTTGAGCTCTCCTCCCTATTAGAGCTCACTGTTAGTAGCTGGTCGCCGTGTAGTTTGGTGGGCTTTGCTACTCCCTCCCCCCTTTATGTTTTCTTCACCATTATTGTTTATCCCCTTTACTGCCCTTTATTTTTTCTTTCCCACCTGACCCCCACCTACTGGAGGATTTGCTCTACCTAGAACTCCGATGACTGGTGTGTTTAGCTTTAAAAGATAAGCAGTTTACACAGATACTTACCTATTTCTTTCACTCATTAAGGTGCCTACATGGCGTCTTTATATTTCTGCAGGAGACCAATTCTAAATCCCTAGTTATCATCTAAGTTCTACTGCAGTCCTAACTCTAGAACAAAAACAGGACTGACCTGATTTGGGAGGATAGATATTTGGTATAGTTTTTTTTCTGACTTATCCATTTTCAGAGCAGGTAAGACACTGGTGGGAGAGGACTTCACAGTTTTGTACCCATCCTTGGACAAGTCACGTAACTCTAGGGGGGTGCTCCCAGTACCCAGTTCGATAGCTCTCCGGAAGTACTTGGCTGATGCTGGTTTATTTGATGTTTGGAGGTCCCTTAACCCCTCAATCAAGGACTACACATGCTATTCTACCCCTCATGACACATACTCTCGCTTTGACCTGTTTTTATGTTGCACTTCATCTCCCAAACAGCAAACCATTCATCGATCCTCCAGAACTCGTGGTCCAATCACTCCATTTTAGAGGTCTTGTTTAGAGATTTGGAGGTCACCTTTGGCAGGTCCCCCCCTAGAGATTGAACAAGATGCTTCTAAAGCTACCATAGATTAAGGAGATGGTAAAGAAATGTTTACAGGACTATTTTGTATTCCCCTCTGATGAAGTCCCCTTTCCTAGTATTTGGGAAGCCGATAAGGCAGTGATTAGAGGCAACATGATGCAGTTTGCTTCCAGATGCAAAAAAAAAATCAGGAAGCTTTGATAGCATCCTTATACATTAGTATAGCACAAATGGACTGGAAGATCTCTCTCAAAGAAGACCCTTGCTCAAGTCTCACAGAAACATACCAAGTTCCAGGCCCTTTGATGGGTAAACCAAAAATTCCATGATAGTTTTACTATACTCTGCTGGCACATAGAAGAAATAGTCTGTGATGCTTTTTTTGTCTCTAAGCCTATTATAGACCCCACTGGGAATATGGTCTATATCCCTAAACACATTAATGACCAGTTCACAAACTATTATAAAGCTCTTTACAATCTGAAGGCTCCATCTAAAGTGACCTTCTGTGGTCAGGGTATTCGAGACAATGTTGGCCCTTCTTCCCTCTTACTTACGCTCTCTGTATTGAAATGTTAGTGGCTAGAATCAGAACTAACCCGAATATGGGGGTGGAGGGGGGTCGAGGTGGGAAGGATCCAATATTAAAGCTATTAAATATATGGAAATTCCATCACTAAGTCCTACTCCATTTTATACCAGGCTAACTACTACCCCATGTTCCAGACATTCACAAATGACTTACTGAAATGGAGGTCATTGTTTATATCATGGATCGGTACAATTCATGCAATAAAAATTAACCTCCCTCATCTATTGTACTTTTTCCAGACTCTGCCCATTCCTTTCCAGAGTAGACCCCTGGACTCTATGCAAACCCTCTGCAAACATTTAATCTGGGCAAATGGGAGGACTCGTCTTCGTAGATCCATTTTAGCCAGGGGAGCCTCGATCTTCCAATGCTCCAATCTTATAATCAAGCAGTGCAACGTAACCATATTATTTCTTGGCACTCAGATCCTGGTAGCAAATGGTGGGGAGATCTTGAAAACTCTATGATCCAGGTTGGGAGGGTTGACAAGATTCTTTGGCTACCTAAATCACTTAGACCAGGGGTCTTCAAACGTGGCCCTCCAGATGCTGTGGAACTACACATCCCAGCATGCACTGCACATAGTTTTAGCATGCTGTTATATCAAAAAGGTGGCAGTGCATGCTGGGATGTGTAGTTCCACAGCAGCTGGAGGGCCAAGTTTGAAGACCCCTGACTTAGACCAACCTCAGCCAACACAATCCCAACTGTACAATTCACTCTAGCAATATGGGACAAACTTCAAGCATGACCTGGCTCCTCACCCTTCCTGCATGTCCTTTTTATGGGACCATCCTTGATACTCTCCAGGATGTAGCACCACCATGGCATCCTTCTGGCAGGGGGTACAGATAGACCGGATTAGACATGTATAGGGTGACTTTGCCCAGTCATCATATGCTGATCTTTAATTCCGTTGTTCAATTCCATCTTCACGTCACTACCAATAGCTACAGATTGATAGCTTTATTAACTCTCAGCTTCCTTCGCATGCCTAACAAAGACTATCCCCATTTGAACACTTATGAAAATGTTGCCTTAACAGCCTATTGAGTATATGCATATCATTCTGTGCTGGTCCCAACCCCTCCTGAATTGGAACCTCATGAGTAACCATGGGAAGCTGATCTCCGTACGTCCATTGATGACAGAGATGGCCTACTATTCGGTCCAGAATAGCAGACTTCCACCAGTGTGGCCATCAGGGAAACGTGCTCCAAGGTTTATACCAGATGGTACCTAGTGCCGTCTAAAATTTACATTTTCAACTCTATGCCAAGTTCCTGCTGGAGACTCTGTGGTGAGAAGGGCATGTTCTACCATATATGGTGGTCCTGCCTCTTTATTATTATAGCTCTTACTGGGATAGAGCGTGGGACATGATGTCACAGGTCTGTCCATAATGTGAGACATCTCCATAGTGCTCAGACTGCTAGTAAAATTCAGGATAAGCTAATAGCCCATATCTGTAACGCTGCAAAATCTTTACTAGCCAAAAACTGTAGGTCTCCAGTAGTTCCCTTCATGCCCAGTGTCACTTTGTGGCATCTATGGAGTACATTTCAAGTTTATAAAATGATACTGTGGCTACTTTTTATAAAGTTTGGTCCCCGTGGTACCAGTTCTACTCCTCACCCTTTCCTGGTCTATGCTAACATCTCCTTTTACACCTTCCCTATGTATTAATTTTTTTGTATTACCTCCCCCCCTTTTTAGCTGCTTGACTAATTCCATAGTTAAAACATTTTTTTCTGCTCGTTCATTTTGATTGACAAACATTAGGCCAGCAATTTGGCCTCTCGGCAGTCTGTTCTTGTCATATGGGTCCTAATGTTCTTTTCTTACTAATTTCCTTTTTCAATTGCCTGGTTCATGTTGTTCACCTTTGTAAAGTTTTATTGTACAGGTACTATGCTTACTCATGTTATTGAATCTTTGCTTTGTGGAAATAAAATAAAAAAACGTTCTCAAACCATTCCTGAACAATTTTTTTTGGAAATGTTGACTTGGCCTCCAAATGACCCAGATCGCCATCCGACCGAGCATCTGTGAGATGTGCTGGAAAAACAAGTACGAGCCATAGAAGCCCCACCTCATAACTTACAGGACTTAGGGGATCTGTTGCCAACATCTTGGTGCAGATACCACAGGATACCTTCATATGAGTCAGAGCTGTTTTGTCGGAACAAAAGGGGGATTTACATAATATTAGGCAGGTGGTTTTATCGGTATGGCTGATGCGTGCACGATGCCATGTTTGGCAATGTCCAAATAACGCACCCCAACTGTCCAGCATGGTGATGGATGTTTTGTGACCATAAGACCTGGCTGTATCACATTTATTGGGGAGCTTCAATTCTTAGTGGATGGAGGCAAATTGACAGCATTCAGATTATTTCTACAGCAACTAACGCCCACCAATATCACACATTTTCCCATGGAATATCGATAACATTGCTGTACTGTAATTCTCGCCAAGGTTCACATTTCTGCATATCACTGAGCATTGAACCTGCTTCATTGAGCACACCATGAACTTCTCTTTATACCGGAGTAAAGATGTGATTCCATCTGCTTGGCTGCAAGTGTGTCAAGAAACTGGACAACAATCCTAAACAAAGCAGCGTTTTGGAATATCAAAGTGTGATGGAGAGACTGGGTACAAACAAATCTTCTCAAACATCATAGAAGTGAAACAGCGCTGGAAGGACGAGGCAGGCAATAGCCCGCAGCTACAATAGGAGAAACGTCTGCATGACTAATCAATACTATGAGGGTAGATTTTTATACCACACTCCCCCCCAAGATTTACTGCTCAGAAGTCAGAGGGGAGAACTGCTCCCTTGTAGAGCAGTCACAATATTACATTGCAAGGATCAGGCAGAGTAATATTAAGGATTCATACACAGCATAGAGATGTCATACCTCCGTTACCGGTGGTTGTCGTGCAAGTGGACGGCAGTAACAAGGCTATGGAGCGGTGTGACAAGGGTTTATTTGCAGCGAGCTGTTCAATCCTGTCTTCCACACAATGTGTATATTACAAGGCTCCAAAATTCAGCACCTGAAAGTCCCAGCATCGCTCCCAAATCTTACACTCTCACCCCATCTTATCCTCCACTTCTTATTGGCCACCCAAAGCCCCAGCAGATGTTACTCACATTGTATCATGCTTCACCCCACTCCAATTTCCATGTTGTCTACTAGTCTTGCCAGTGATCCTGCACCCTAATCTTATGCTGAATGATGAAGAGCCAATCTCCTTGTTTGTGGCACAAACCACATACTCTACACTAGAACCTTTGGCCAAACTTAATTTTAAAAATCCCAATTGTGCTTTTTTTTCACTTCCAATGAGGTTTGATGCCACACATTAGTGAGAAACCGGACACTAGTGAGCCTAAACCATTATTCTGATGCCTTGCACTAGTGAGGAACCGGACACTAGTGAGCCTATACCATCATTCTGATGCCACACATAAGTGAAGGAACTGGACACTAGTGAGCCTAAACCATCCAATCACATAAAGGGTTGTCCCTTTCTGGCTACACCCAGTTGAGACCATGCTTTATTGTCCTGACAATTGCGTAGCCCCACTCTGGGGTCGAAGTATCAAACTTGCTAAAGATTACAGATAGAGATGTTACCATTAACAACCAATCAAATTTTTGCATTTATCTAGTACATTCTATACAATTAGCTAGCATCTGATTGACTGCTATGGAAAACGCCTCCACTCACACTCTTTAGAAAGTTTGAAACATCTCTCCCCCTACGTCCTAGTTTACTCAATCTTCAGCCCTTTACACCTGGTTGTCCCAGCCTGCTCACTCAAGTGTCCCTTCATCACGTATAACGTCACTCACACTCCAATTACACCCTGCGCCCTTCCATCCTTACCATTCGCTCTCTATACAGTAACACTGCAGCCCGAGGCCCCCCTTTCCTCCACACCACCCATATTCCAGGCCTTCTGCCCCTATCCAAGTCACTCTCTATACAGTAACTCTGCAGCCTGAGGCTCCGCTCTCCTCCACACCACCCATATTCCAGGCCTTCTGCTCCTATCCAAGTCACTCTCTATACAGTAACTCTGCAGCCTGAGGCCCCCCTCTCCTCCACACCACCCATATTCCAGGCCTTCTGTTCCTATCCAAGTCACTCTCTATACAGTAACTCTGCAGCCTGAGGCCCCCCTCTCCTCCACACCACCCATATTCCAGGCCTTCTGTTCCTATCCAAGTCACTCTCTATACAGTAACTCTGCAGCCTGAGGCCCCCCTCTCCTCCACACCACCCATATTCCAGGCCTTCTGTTCCTATCCAAGTCACTCTCTATACAGTAACTCTGCAGCCCGAGGCCCCCCTTTCCTCCACACCACCCATATTCCAGGCCTTCTGTTCCTATCCAAGTCACTCTCTATACAGTAACACTGCAGCCTGAGGCTCTGCTCTCCTCCACACCACCCATATTCCAGGCCTTCTGCTCCTATCAAAGTCACTTTTCCAGGGTAACAAAAAACCTAATCATTAGAATATCCGTTGTTAGCAACAGAAATAACTGATGTCATCTCCCAGCCTCCGCGTCACTGACCGGGGAGTGCGCCATTATGCGTAATATCAGCTCCCAGCTGCTGTCATTGGCCGGGAAGCCCGTCATTATGCTAGAGGAGCAACACGCACCCTTCAACTCATTACAGATGCTGGTGTGAAGTACGTGTGGCACAGCGAGAGGTGTTACATTACATTCAGAATGTGAAATTATTAAACAGTGTATACAAAATAAAATATCATAAAAAAAACAAAATAATACAAAAACAGAAGGCAAAAAAACAAATAAGTAAAAACACGATATGCAGACTAAACAGGCAGAAATATCATACATTGGCAGGTCCCTATTACGGCACAATGATGTGCCCCCTGCAGGGTAACTTACCAGGGGCTGTACATGTATCTTCATGTGTGGAGGGATGGGTGAAGTTGTATGTGTAAGGTCATGTGGTAGAGTGGAGTGTGGGGGACTTATATGTAACATGTGCTGGAGGGTGTGTGTGTGGGGAAGTTGTATGTGTAACATGCTAGAGGAGGGGCATGGCTGAACATGTAATGCCATGTGGCGGGTGAGGGCGATATGTAACATGTGCCAGCGTGGGGGGGGGGGGCTGTACATGTAATGCCACAAGCTGGAGCGGAGGCTGGGAACGGTATTTGTGTTACATCTTGTGCAGGGGGCTGTATGTGTTACAGTATGGGGGGCTTATACCCTGTGGGTGTGGGGGGGAGGCCCAGTACCCTGGCAACCGGAAGGAGAGGGGCATATAGCCTGTGGTGGTGGTGTGGGGGGCGTGGGGGGAAGGCCCAATACGCTGGCAGCAGGAAGGGGAGGGGTATATACCCTGTGGTGGTGGCGTGGGGGGAAGGCCCAATACGCTGGCAGCAGGAAGGAGAGGGGCATATACCCCGTGGTGGGGGTGTGGGGGAAGGCCCTGTGCCCTGGAGATGACAAGTTATACCAATGTTGGTGAGAGTGACCTGTACCCTGGCAGCAGGAGGGAGAGGGAACTATGAAAGCGATGGTGGGGGGATGTAGAGGGACTTATACCATGGACGTGGTGAGATGGGGAGTGAAAGACATATACTCTAATTGAACCTATGCCTTGGAGGGTAGAAGATCTTATGCCCAGGGCTGGGAAGAAATGAAGAGAGACCTAATTCCTTGGGGGACAACATATACCCTGTGTGGGGAGCTATAGGGAAGGAGAACGGACATATGCCCTGTGTGGGGAGCTATAGGGCAGGAGAACGGACATATTCCCTGTGTGGGGAGCTATAAGGCAGGAGAACGGACATATGCCCTGTGTGGGGAGCTATAAGGCAGAAGAACGGACATATGCCCTGTGTGGGGAGCTATAGGGCAGGAGAACGGACATATTCCCTGTGTGGGGAGCTATAAGGCAGGAGAACGGACATATGCCCTGTGTGGGGAGCTATAAGGCAGAAGAACGGACATATGCCCTGTGTGGGGAGCTATAGGGCAGGAGAACGGACATATGCCCTGTGTGGGGAGCTATAGGGCAGGAGAACGGACATATGCCCTGTGTGGGGAGCTATAGGGCAGGAGAACGGACATATACCGTTAGGACCCTCATACAGTAATAGTTGAATGGCTGACGGCTGTGACTCTCAGGGGAGTCTGAGCAGGACGGAGACCCAGCCCTGACACAGTCTGGAACCCTGCAGGGGGGGTTCACAATAAGAAATAAATGCTGGGAAAACCCTGTAACTGCTCCGTGAGGAGAGGAGACCCTGTTTACCCTTCCAGACGTTACATTCAGGAGCTGCCAGACACGGTCTCCTTGTACAAGTAGTAAGAGGCCGGTTCCACCTTCCTGTAACTCAGAGCGCGCAAGGAACTACCCTGCCCACTCCAGGAGACCTCATAGGATGCGTAGTGTAGCCATACAACTGGTGTATACATTACAGGCAAACATGGGTGACAATATACAAACTACAGACTTCAAATACGTCCTCACACAAGTCCACGGCCTGCCAGGTGTTGGCGTAGCTAAGAGCGTGTAACTTCAACTGGAACCATAATCAATCAGTGCAAATTTCCATGAGCAGCCATCTTTCCCACGGAAGCCCGGAGGCAGCCATCTTTCCCACGGCAGCCCGGTGGCAGCCATCTTTCTCACTGCAGCCCGGTGGCAGCCATCTTTCTCACGGCAGTCCGGTGGCAGCCATCTTTCCCACGGCAGCCCGGTGGCAGCCAACTTTCTCACGGCAGCCCGGTGGCAGCCATCTTTCTCACGGCAGCCCGGTGGCAGCCATCTTTCCCACGGCAGCCCGGTGGCAGCCATCTTTCTCACGGCAGCCCGGTGGCAGCCATCTTTCTCACGGCAGCCCGGTGGCAGCCATCTTTCTCACGGCAGCCCGGTGGCAGCCATCTTTCTCACGGCAGCCCGGTGGCAGCCATCTTTCCCACGGCAGCCATCTTTCCTAGGGCCATATTCTTGCGGTGGTAGAAATCCACAGTGTTGCAGCTGGTTGGACCCATTTAATTCCATCAACTTTTTAAGCCATGAAGCACAAGGCCGGTTCCATACCTCGGTACGGCTTTTATGCAGAGAGCAGCCACAAATGATGTCTTAATGTTAGCGCCCACTTTGGCCTGTAAACACTGGTGTAACGACCAGGGAGATCTCCCACAATTCCCTGCTACAGATAAACATTCAGCAACCGTCCTTAGTAGAGAGTTTGGATGATAAAAGGTTCTCATTACAGGGAACTGCAGCGCTATAAGCAAGGTGACAGGGGGATGGAGAAAGCAAGCTGCGGAGCCGGGGTAGAACGGAAGAAAGCCGGGCGGCCTCACAAAGTGTTATTTGCGCTGAGCAGAAGTCATTTGGCAGAACAGAGAAAGGTACAGCTGTGTTTACACATTGCGTCTGGCACTAGGACAAGGACTGGCACTCGTGGCTTTCAACAGACGAGGAGACACCACTTCAGGACGGACTGGGCAGATAGATGGCATTGTGCCAGCAGGGTCCCCTCTCCCCGTAAGATCACTGGAGGTACCGGTAGACTTTGAAGCAATGGTTCCCAGAGTCAGCCACCACCACGTGGCCTTCGGAGGTGAGCGCCAGCCCTTGCGGCCCATACAGGGGGTCAGCCATGGTGTTGATGTAGGATAAAAAGGAGCCGGAACTGTCAAACACCTGGAATGGGAGATGACGGAGTATGGGAGAAGAGAAAGGCATTAATAGGACCTCTCAGCACTGTGATCTACGTATGTACTACACAATTCCCCTTGTCCTGGAATCAGGGGCTCTATGGCAAATACTACATTCAGCAGGGCCTGGTACACAAATTATATCCCACCAAGCAGATCCCACCCTGGCTGTACCCATGTTTTTTGGGGTGCCCTGCGCCCTGGATGTGAACCCCTTAGTGTTAAGGACTGCTAGTAACAGAGAAGCCGTGACGCGGGCTAGCAGCTCCCTATGGATTTGTAAATGCATGCAACAAATATCTCTAAATTTCTATCACCATATAGTCTTCATGTATTGTTGCAGGTGCAATTCAGTGTGCAGAGGAATAATAGGGGCTTAAACTAAACCCCCCATTTTTTCGACTTGGTATGACCCCTTCCTTTCATGCACCTGAAGAGTACTGCCAGATTGATTTGAGCAGCTGCCATTTTTTGTATGTATTATATCCCACCAATCAGACGTCACCATGGCTGTACCCAACCCATCACTGTACATGTGTTATATCCCACCAATCAGACGTCACCTGGCTGTACCCAACCCATCACTGTACATGTGTTATATCCCACCAATCAGACATCACCCTGGCTGCACCCAACCCATCACTGTACATGTGTTATATCTCACCAATCACACGTCACCTGGCTGCACCCAACCCATCACTGTACATGTATTATATCCCACCAATCAGACGCCACCCTGGCTGCACCCAACCCATCACTGTACATGTATTATATCCCACCAATCAGACGTCACCATGGCTGTACCCAACCCATCACTGTACATGTGTTATATCCCACCAATCACACGTCACCCTGGCTGTACCCAACCCATCATTGTACATGTATTCTATCCCCATACCCACACCAACATACTCCCCATACCCACACACCAACATACTCCCCATACCCACACATCAACATACTCCCCATACCCAAACACCAACATACTCCCCATACCCACACCCCCCCCATACCCACACAACCATACCCCCCATACATACACAACCATACCCCCCATAACCACACACCCACACCAACATACTCCCCATACCCACACCAACATACTCCCCATACCCACACACCAACATACTCCCCATACCCACACCAACATACTCCCCATACCCACACAACCATACCCCCCCATAACCACACACCCATACCAACATACTCCCCATACCCACACCAACATACTCCCCATACCCACAGCAACATACTCCCCATACCCACACCAACATATTACCCATACCCACACACCCATACTCCCCATAACCACACACCCATACCCACACACCCACACATCCATATCCCCCATAACCACACACCCATACCAACATACTCCCCATACCAACATACTCCCCATACCCACACCAACATACTACCCATACCCCCACTACCATACCCCCACTACCCACACCACCATACTCCCCATAACCACACACCCATACCCACACACCCATACTCCCCATACCCACATCCATATCCCCCATAACCACACACACATACCAACATACTCCCCATACCCACACCAACATACTCCCCATACCCACACCAACATACTACCCATACCCCCACTACCATACCCCCACTACCCACACCACCATACTCCCCATAACCACACACCCATACCCACACACCCATACTCCCCATACCCACATCCATATCCCCCATAACCACACACACATACCAACATACTCCCCATACCCACACCAACATACTCCCCATACCCACACCAACATACTCCCCACACCAAAATACTCCCCATACCCACACCAACATACTACCCATACCCCCAATACCCACACCACCATACTCCCCATAACCACACACCCATACTCCCCATACCCACACATCCATATCCCCCATAACCACACACCCATACCAACATACTCCCCATACCCACACCAACATACTACCCATACCCCCACTACCATACCCCCACTACCCACACCACCATACTCCCCATAACCACATACCCATACTCCCCATACCCACAAATCCATATCCCCCATAACCACACACCCATACCAACATACTCCCCATACCCACACCAACATACTCCCCACACCAAAATACTCCCCATACCCACACCAACATACTACCCATACCCCCACTACCATACCAATACCCACACCACCATACTCCCCATAACCACACACCTATACCCACACACCCATACTCCCCATACCCACACATCCATATCCCCCATAACCACACACCCATACCAACATACTCCCCCACACCAACATACTACCCATACCCCCACTACCATACCCCCACTACCCACACCACCATACTCCCCATAACCACATACCCATACTCCCCATACCCACAAATCCATATCCCCCATAACCACACACCCATACCAACATACTCCCCATACCCACACCAACATACTCCCCATACCCACACCAACATACTCCCCACACCAAAATACTCCCCATACCCACACCAACATACTACCCATACCCCCACTACCATACCAATACCCACACCACCATACTCCCCATAACCACACACCTATACCCACACACCCATACTCCCCATACCCACACACCCATACCAACATACTCCCCATACCCACACCCATATCCCCCATAACCACACACCCATACCAACATACTCCCCATACCCACACCACCATACTCCCCATAACCACACACCCATACTCCCCATACCCACACAACCATACTCCCCATACCCACACACCCATACCACCATACCCATGCTCCCACACACCCATGCTCCCCCATACCAATATACTCCCCATACCCACACCAACATATTACCCATACCCACACCACCATACTCCCCATAACCACACACCCATACTCCCCATACCCACACACCCATATCCCCCATACCCACACAACCATACCCCCACCACCATACCCCCCATACCCACACAACCATACCCCCCATAACCACACACCCATACTCCCCATACCCACACAACCATACTACCCACACAACCATACTCCCCATAACCACACACCCATACCCACACACCCACACACCCATACCCACACAACCATACTCCACATACCCACACCCATGCTCCCCCATACCCACCCATGCTCCCCCATACCCACACACCCATGCTCCCCCATACCCACCCATGCTCCCCCATACCCACACACCCATGCTCCCCCATACCCACACACCCATGCTCCCCCATACCCACACACCCATGCTCCCCCATACCCACACAACCATACCCACACACCCATGATCCCCATACCCACACACCCATACCCACACAGCCATGCTCCCCATACCCATGCTCCCCATACCCACACACCCATGCTGCCCATACCCACACACCCATGCTCCCCATACCCACACACCCATGCTCCCCATACCCACTCCCTTATCCAGCCTCTCTGCTTCTTCTCCAATCTGGCCATACTTCCACAGAATGCTGCCCCCACCATACAACAGACACATAGAAGCCTGATACAGAGGTGGATGCAGGGGCGCCCTTCCCTGGTGTACACCCACGCTTCCGCACATGCAAGGAACACGCAGTAATAATCGCCTCGTGTCTCCTTACACGCCACCAGTCACACCAACCCCATGGCAGCTGCAGTTTCTTCATCCAAGTACGGGTGTGGGTACCGACGTGCCTGCAATGCTCCCGTAACCCGCCCATAAGACGCACCATATCTGAGCGTGCGCTAAATCACATCCCTGACACTGCCCAATATGCTTCTCCCCATGTGTGCCTGAAATAATGGCTACTCTGCATGGATGCGATCGAGGCACATGCGCGGTGCGACTTAGACCGATACGCAGTAGCGAAACAACCGCTCCACTGAATCCAGCACTGGCAGTGCATCCACCTCTGCCGCAGGCTGCCCTTTCCCAGCCATGGCGCGGTCCGCACCTGAATACGGCTGTTGCCCCAATCAGCGACAATAATGTTTCCATTCGAATCCACGGCAACTCCAGTGGGAGCGTTAAACTGGCCATTCCCCTCCCCGTGGGAGCCAAACTTAAAGAGGAACTCTCCTTCCGCACTGTATACCTACAGGGAAGATATAAACACACGTGTTACATGTCTAGCCGTACATTGTAATGTATATCATGTGTCTGACACAGCTAATATTCACAATTTCACCTATAAACGCGGCTCTAGATGAATGGTGCCCTCTACCGGCTGAATCCATAGACCAGCACCCACCATACGAGGTAAGAGACGCACTATAGCGCTTATGTGCATCTCCCCAGTCTCCATAGACCAGCACCCACCATACAGGGTAAGAGACTCACTATAGCGCTTATGTGCATCTCCCCAGTCTCCATAGACCAGTACCCACCATACGAGGTAAGAGACTCACTATAGCGCTTATGTGCATCTCCCTGGTCTTTATAGACCAGCACCCACCATACGAGGTAAGAGACTCACTATAGCGCTTATGTGCATCTCCCCAGTCTCTATAGACCAGCACCCACCATACGAGGTAAGAGACGCGCTTATGTGCATCTCCCCGGTCTCTATAGACCAGCACCCACCATACGAGGTAAGAGACTCACTATAGCGCTTATGTGCATCTCCCCGGTCTCTATAGACCAGCACCCACCATACGAGGTAAGAGACGCGCTTATGTGCATCTCCCCGGTCTCTATAGACCAGCACCCACCATACGAGGTAAGAGACTCACTATAGCGCTTATGTGCATCTCCCCGGTCTCTATAGACCAGCACCCACCATACGAGGTAAGAGACGCGCTTATGTGCATCTCCCCGGTCTCTATAGACCAGCACCCACCATACGAGGTAAGAGACTCACTATAGCGCTTATGTACATCTCCCTGGTCTTTATAGACCAGTACCCACCATACGAGGTAAGAGACTCACTATAGCGCTTATGTGCATCTCCCCATTCTCTATAGACCAGCACCCACCATACGAGGTAAGAGATGCACTATAGCGCTTATGTGCATCTCCCCGGTCTCCATAGACCAGCACCCACCATACGAGGTAAGAGACTCACTATAGCGCTTATGTGCATCTCCCCGGTCTCCATAGACCAGCACCCACCATACGAGGTAAGAGACTCACTATAGCGCTTATGTGCATCTCCCCGGTCTCCATAGACCAGCACCCACCATACGGGGTAAGAGACGCACTATAGCACTTATGTGCACCTCCCCGGTCTCTATAGACCAGCACCCACCATACGAGGTAAGAGACTCACTATAGCGCTTATGTACATCTCCCTGGTCTTTATAGACCAGCACCCACCATACGAGGTAAGAGACTCACTATAGCGCTTATGTGCATCTCCCCGGTCTCTATAGACCAGCACCCACCATACGAGGTAAGAGATGCACTATAGCGTTAGACGAAGGTGAATGCTGTGGAAGAAACCAGTAAAACAATAGGTTGGTTGATGTGGAAAGCCGAAAACACCCTAGGAAGAAAATCCATTCTTATACGGAGGTCGGCTCTATCCTCATGAAATACCAAGTATGGAGGACGACAGGATAGAGCTCCCAGTTCCGACACCCTTCTGGCTGAGGCCAGTGCGAGAAGAAGAGTTACCGTTTACGACAAGAATCTTAACTCTATAGACTCCAAAGGTTCGAACAGAGAAGACTATAAAGAAGGAAAGGACGAGATCCAAATTCCATGGAGCTGTAGGAGGAACAAAGGGTGGTTGTAACCGTCTCATACCCTGCAGAAAAGACTGCACCTCCGGTATCAATACCAGCTTCTTTTGGAAGAAAACCTTCAGAGTTGAAATCTGAATTATCAGAGAACCCAAACCCAGACCGGCTGAAGAACCTGCTTGCGGAAAAAAAAAAAGCAGAAATCTGGCTGGGTTAAAACATAAACCTTCCAAATGCAGTGGTAATGTTTCTTAAAAGGATGTAAACTTAGTAGGGATTACCCTGGGTGGGATCTTTACGTTTTGAGAACGCCCTTTCAACAGCCATGCCGCCAAACGTAGCCGCATTAAGTCTGGATAGACTAAATGACCCTGTATCTTCTCTCAGACGTAGGGGCCACAGATCGTCAATCAGCAGAAGTTGAATGACGGAATACCAAGCTCTGCTAGGACAATCCGGAGACACTAAGAGAACCTTGCACCGCTCCCGTATGATGCACAGTAGAATCCGAGGGAGAAGGGGAAAAAGTGGGAACAGATAGACAAATCGGAACTTCCACGTTGTTGAAAGTGCCACTGCCTCGGAGTCTCTTGTCCGAGAGCAGTACCGAGGTAATAGATGATTCTGGACGCCATGAGGTTGACTTGTGGAAGACCCCACCGGAGGACAAGTTGATGAAAACACCTGAGGATGGAACGCCTATTCTCCTGGGTGTAAAACCTGTCGGCTGAGATAATTTGCCTCCCAAAAGTCGACCCCTGGTACGAAGATTGCTGAAATCGCCACTGCAAACTTTTCTGCCCAGATCGGGATGTGGCTTACCTCTTTCATTTCCGCCTGACTCCGGGTGCTGCCCTGCCGATTTATGTATGCCACTGCCGTGGCATAGTCCGACTGAACTCTGACTGCTCAGCCCCGCTACAGGAGAAGTGCTAGCTGAAGAGTGTAGAACACTGCCCAAATTCCAAGATGTTTATCAGCAGACTCGCTTCCTGAGAGGTCCAACGGCTCTGGAAGTGGCGTTCCTCAATCACAGTCCCCCATCCTCTCAGACTCGCGTCAGTGGTCAGTGGAGCCCAATCCCAAATTCCGAATCTCTTGCCCTCCAAGAGGAGCGCTAAGTTCAGCCACCAGAGAAGGAATATCCGAGTTCTGGGACATAACCTCACGTGCAGGTGAAGAAAAAGATGGGATCCTGACCATTGGGAGAGAAGTTCTAGTTAAAAATGGTCTTGTTACAAGTTGCGGTCACGACTTGTCTCCCTCGGGCAGTTCGCTTTCCTTGGATGTTGTTCCAGTTCCCTCGGTTGCTAGGCGATCGGCACGCCTCAGGACGTCACATGCTATCCTTAGCACTACGTGATTGGTGGTTCCTCCTATTTGTACACACTGGCCTTTTGCCACCTCGCCGACTATAGTGTTCCTGTGGATTCCCTCGGTTTGGCTGCATGGTCAGCGTTCTGTTCCTCCTCGTGGTGAAGATTCTGATTTTCCCGTAGTGGCTTCCATGCTGTCTCTGGCTCTCCAGTTTCTCCTACGGCTTCCTAGCCGCACCAGTACAACCGTGCTGCCATCAGCTCTCAAAGCCGCAGCATCTACTACCAACTTTCTACCATCGGCTCTTGCTGCATTATTGGCACCATAGCCACACCAGCAGCTTCCGTGCTGTCTCCAGCTCTCCAGCTTCTCCTACGGCTTCCCAGGCACACCGATACTACTGTGCTGCCATCGGCACTCAAAGCCGCAGCACTAGTTACTATCTACCATCGGGTCTTGCCACAGCATTGGCACATTTGCCGCACCATCGGCTCTCAAAGCCGCAGTGTGTACTACCAATTTTCTACCATCAGCACATTTGCCGCACCATCGGCTCCCAAAGCCACAGCACTCATAATCAGCTATCTACCATCGGCTTTAGCCGCACCATTAGCACATTTGCCGCACCATTGGTATGCAAGCTGCAGCACTTGTTATTGGCGTTCTACCATGGGCTCTCACCACACCATCGACACACAAGCCGCACCTCTCTAAGCTACACCATAGACTCTTTCTGTTGTAACGCTTTCCTTCATCACTGGATTCCAACCGACAATCCTGTAAGCTGTCCTCACCATCTCCTGAATGGAGGCTGCCTTTTCCTGAGGAAGGAAAACCCGCTGACAGAGTGTCCAAAGTCATTCCCAGGAACTAGAGCCTCTGTATCGGTTGCAGATAAGACTTGGGAAAGTTCAATATCCACCCCGTGACTTACGAGGAGTTTGTGAGTCGCTGCGATGTTCTGCAGTAATTGGTCTCTGGAGAGAGTCTCAGAAGGAGATCGTCCAGGTAAGGGATAATTGTGATCCATTGTTTCCGTAGAAGACCCATTACCGCCATGACCATTTGTGAATACCCTGGGGGCTGATGACAAGCCGAAGGGTAAGGTCTAAACTGGATGTGTGAATTCCGAATGTCGAACCTCAGAAAAGCCTGATGAGTGCATCTTGAACTTGAATATCTTCAAGTAGGTAATGAGTTTCTTCAAGTCAGAACAGGTCTGACCGAGTCATCCGGTTTCGGAATCCCAAACAAACTGGAGTAGAAACGCTGCCCAGCCTGAGACTTTGGAACATGGACCAAAATCCCGCGTGGATAGAAGCTTGTGTATGACTTCTAGTAATATAACACTCCTGTTGTTGTAAACTGGCAAATGGAGAAAAACTGAGGGGGAGGCTGAAAATTGAAAATCGAGTTTGTCTCCGTGGGTGATGAGGTCTCGAACCCAAGCGTCCGTACCAGAGTCCATCCACACTTCGTTGAAGTCACGAAGACGTGCTCCCACCCTGGGATCTCCCAGATGAGAGAGAAGCCCGTCATGCACTAGGTTTGGTGGAGCAGCAGACCGAAGATAAGTGGACTTACCTCCAGTAGCCTGAGAAATCTAGTTCCGCCCCAAATAAGACACTTCCCGTGAAGGGAAGAGCTTCAACAGCCTTTTTTCGTGTCTGCATCCACTTAAATAGCTCTGTTAATCCAGCAGTTCAGTGCAGGAGTCACACCCGTAGACTGAGCTTGTAGGAGGGTATAGAGGGGGAGGAGCTAGTCACACCAGCACCGTCTATACCCCACTGTCTGAAGCCTCCAGTGTCCCCTAGTGGATGAAGGAGAAAGGGGGCAAATAACACTGGATACCAGTATAGAGGGTGATAAGTGGCCATAAGCAAAGTATTTGAGGTTCTTCAAAGGGTGTTAAATGGCGAATTCTTCACCTTACTTTCTATTAACACTGGAAAAATTATTATATTACGTGTTTTATACCAAACTATCTGGAGTACACGGCGTTGCCCGGGATTTTAAGAATGTTTGTTTACACATCATCCTCCAACCAACCTCTCCTTAGGCAGGCCTCACGAAAAGTGTGACAAACTTCCCCAACCACAGTCCTAAGGTCTTGGAAGGAAGTAGGACCTGTAACGGTGTAAAGCAAACTTCGGAGATAGAAGCATTCAAAATGTGTAGGATGTACAGTGTGAACACGGCCAAGAGCTTCTGTTGCTCTGATACCAGGATGACCATCTACAGCGTCTCCCTGTTTTCTGCACAGAAAAACTTTGGGAGAAGCATTCCATGTGTAATATTTTGGTAGCTCACAGTACAGCAGGGTCCTTGCAAAGTCATCATTTTGACACAGTTGGAAGAAAGAAGTGAATGTTGTTGCGTAATTTGGTATAGTCAGAGAGCTGAGAATGCTGGGAAAGCCTGCTAAAGCTCTCTCCGATAATAAACATTAAGATCATGACAAAACATGGCAACACCAAACGCTCGCTCCATTATGGTTTTAAATTAATTAAAAATTAATAGTAATTCATTTCAATTTCAAATTTTTTTTAGTTGCCTCGGCCGTGTTTTAATACGCTCGTATGTCAAATTTCACTATCTTGGCTTGTAAACTGTGGATTTGTATAGATAGACAGAAGGACAAATTTTTGCTTCTATATAGTAGATTAGAGCCTCTTTATTTTGGGACAGAAATAAAGTCTGTAATGTGATTTTTATTTTTTTAAGCAAGTTTCAAACATACAAAGAAAAAGCACACTTGTAACTCCCATCTGCAGGTTCAAAAACCCCTTTCCCCAAATACATCCCACATAATTCAACCCTTTTTGGAGCTTTTTACAGAAAAGCTCCTGAAAACTGACAATTAGCAGCCAAATAATGCTAATTAAATGCCTCCAAGTGCAGATTACTCATTGGGAGAGGTGCACGAGAGGTTCAGCACGGTCACCTAGTCTTAGGCCGCAATGTAATATTTGCATTATTGAATAGGAAAATAAGAAAACATCACGTCTGGGGGTTTGTGACCTGAACGGAAGCCATGGCTAATTACATTCGGACCTATGGCGATGATGGGTCACATGGGGGTGTACACAAGTACAGTACTATGAGGAGAGAACAAGGGAAGGGCATCCTGCCAATGAAGGCTTGTTCTGGATACTGGAGCCAGAGGAGGTGATCAGAGCGAAGGGGAGGTTGCGGTCAGTGGATGAGGGGAGAGAGAAATGAGGTCGGTGATGTGGCAGTGAGAGGGGTGACCGAGGGCTTCATACATGACGGTGAGTTTATACTGCACTCTGTGGTGGATGCAGAGAGCAGGGGGCGCCAACAGAGCAGCAAGAGAGGTAAGCGAGACGGGCAGCAGCTGGGGAGATCTAGAGGATTGCAATAGTCTAGGCGGGAAATGACAAGTGCATGAATGAGGGTTTTGATGGCAACCACGGTGAGGAAAGATCAGATTCTAGACACGATGGGAAGGTTAAAGCGGCAGGAGTGTGAGATAGACTGAATGTGGGGAGTGAAGGAGAGGGTGCAGACGAGGAGGACACCCATGCTGTGGTGCTGGAAGCAAATTGTGAGAGTAAGGAAGGTGAGGGAGTCCTGGGTGGTGGGGAGGGGGAGAGACACAATAAGTTTCGTTTTAGACATACTCTGAGTTTGATAAACGCTAGGTGATCGAGGAGAAGATAGTAGACAAAGACATGAGAGGTCATGGGGAGAGAGGTATATTTGAGTGTTATCATATAGGTTATAGACACTGAGAAACTGTAAAGCTAAGAGAAGAGGACCACAAACAGACCCTGGAGAACAGCAACAGGTAGAGGGAGGTGGAGGGCAATCAGAGGAAGAGATTGAGAAGGACCATCAGTGAGGAAGGACAGTTTTGGAGATTTTGGAGGAGGATAGGGTGGGACAGGTGAAGGGGAGAGAATGAAAGACTTCATTCCCCAGGAACGGAGGAGGATAGGGTGGGACAGGTAAAGGGGAGAGGATAAAAGACTTCATCCCCAGGAACGGAGGAGGATAGGGTGGGGCAGGTGAAGGGGAGAGGATAAAAGACTTCATCCCCAGGGGCGGAGGAGGATAGGGTGGGGCAGGTGAAGGGGAGAGGATGAAAGACTTCATCCCCAGGGGCGGAGGAGGATAGGGTGGGGCAGGTGAAGGGGAGAGGATGAAAGACTTCATCCCCAGGAACGGAGGAGGATAGGGTGGGGCAGGTGAAGGGGAGAGGATGAAAGACTTTATCCCCAGGATAGGATGGGGCAGGTGGAGATACCCTAGCGGACAGCATCAATTGTGGAAGGCAGCCGATAGAACGGGTGCAATGCAGTTTAGGGATGGAGAGAGAACTGTGCCCAGTGAGGAGGAAAATAAATAGGGCCGGCTCTGGGTTGTTTTGGGGAAAGTAGTCCTGAAAGGGGGGTGACAGGGATGATGGACGATGGTCAGTGACCAGAAACAGAAATCACCATACATACAGTTTTTACAGTGCTCCAAATCTATAAAGTTATTCTGCAAAGCTTTCTACATACAGTATATTATATACAGTAATTCATATTCATATACCTACAGCAATGCAGTAAGCACAGACTCACCTTTACAGAATGGTTGTGGAAATCAGTCACTATAATCTCATTCTTGTTATTAACAGCAACAAAATGGGGTCCTAAAAACACAGCATATTCATTAATGCAAATTAGACGGTCCATGACACCAATCAGTGCAAGCCAACAGGTACACTGCCCAGCATCCCCCATCCTACCTCCAACAGGTACACTGCCCAGCATCCCCCATCCTACCTCCAACAGGTACACTGCCCAGCATCCCCCATCCTACCTCCAACAGGTACACTGCCCAGCATCCCCCATCCTACCTCCAACAGGTACACTGCCCAGCATCCCCCATCCTACCTCCAACAAGTACACTGCCCAGCATCCCCCATCCTACCTCCAACAGGTACACTGCCCAGCCTCCCCCATCCTACCTCCAACAGGTACACTGCCCAGCATCCCCTATCCTACCTCCAACAGGTACACTGCCCAGCATCCCCCATCCTACCTCCAACAGGTACACTGCCCAGCCCCCCCTATCCTACCTCCAACAGGCACACTGCCCAGCATCCCTGTCCTGCCTCCAACAGGTACACTGCCCAGCCTCCCTATCCTACCTCCAACAGGTACACTGCCCAGCATCCCCCATCCTACCAACAGGTACACTGCCCAGCCAACCCCCATCCTACCTCCAACAGGTACACTGCCCAGCATCCCCCATCCTACCTCCAACAGGTACACTGCCCAGCATCCCCCATCCTACCAACAGGTACACTGCCCAGCCAACCCCCATCCTACCTCCAACAGGTACACTGCCCAGCATCCCCCATCCTACCTCCAACAGGTACACTGCCCAGCATCCCCTATCCTACCTCCAACAGGTACACTGCCCAGCATCCCCCATCCTACCTCCAACAGGTACACTGCCCAGCCCCCCCTATCCTACCTCCAACAGGCACACTGCCCAGCATCCCTGTCCTGCCTCCAACAGGTACACTGCCCAGCCTCCCTATCCTACCTCCAACAGGTACACTGCCCAGCATCCCCCATCCTACCAACAGGTACACTGCCCAGCCAACCCCCATCCTACCTCCAACAGGTACACTGCCCAGCAACCCTTATCCTACCTCCAACAGGTACACTGCCCAGCATCCCCCATCCTACCTCCAACAGGTACACTGCCCAGCATCCCCCATCCTACCTCCAACAGGTACACTGCCCAGCATCCCCCATCCTACCTCCAACAGGTACACTGCCCAGCATCCCCCCATCCTACCTCCAACAGGTACACTGCCCAGAATCCCCCATACTACCTCCAACAGGTACCCTACCCAGCCTCCCCTATCCTACCTCCAACAGGTACACTGCCAGCCTCCCCATCCTACCTCCAACAAGTACACTGCCAGCCTCCCCTATCCTACCTCCAGCAGGTACACTGCCAGCCTCCCCTATCCTACCTCCAACAGGTACACTGCCCAGCCTCCCTATCCTACCTCCAACAGGTACACTGCCCAGCATCCCCTATCCTACCTCCAACAGGCACACTGCCCAGCCCCCCCTATCCTACCTCCAACAGGTACACTGCCCAGCCTCCCTATCCTACCTCCAACAGGCACACTGCCCAGCCCCCCCTATCCTACCTCCAACAGGTACACTGCCCAGCCTCCCCTATCCTACCTCCAACAGGTACACTGCCCAGCATCCCTATCCTGCCTCCAACAGGTACACTGCCCAGCCTCCCTATCCTACCTCCAACAGGTACACTGCCCAGCATCCCCTATCCTACCTCCAACAGGCACACTGCCCAGCCTCCCTATCCTACCTCCAACAGGCACACTGCCCAGCCCCCCCTATCCTACCTCCAACAGGTACACTGCCCAGCCTCCCCTATCCTACCTCCAACAGGCACACTGCCCAGCCCCCCCTATCCTACCTCCAACAGGTACACTGCCCAGCATCCCTATCCTGCCTCCAATAGGTACACTGCCCAGCCTCCCTATCCTGCCTCCAACAGGTACACTGCCCAGCCTCCCCTATCCTACCTCCAACAGGCACACTGCCCAGCCCCCCCTATCCTACCTCCAACAGGTACACTGCCCAGCATCCCTATCCTGCCTCCAATAGGTACACTGCCCAGCCTCCCTATCCTGCCTCCAACAGGTACACTGCCCAGCCTCCCTATCCTACCTCCAACAGGCACACTGCCCAGCCTCCCTATCCTACCTCCAACAGGTACACTGCCCAGCCTCCCCTATCCTACCTCCAACAGGTACACTGCCCAGCATCCCTATCCTGCCTCCAACAGGTACACTGCCCAGCCTCCCTATCCTACCTCCAACAGGCACACTGCCCAGCCTCCCTATCCTACCTCCAACAGGCACACTGCCCTGCCCCCCCTATCCTACCACCAACAGGTACACTGCCCAGCATCCCCCCCATCCTACCTCCAACAGGTACACTGCCAGCCTCCCCTATCCTACCTCCAACAGGTACACTGCCCAGCCTCCCCTATCCTCCCGAGCCCTCCTCACTTTTCTAAGTGCCTATTAGCCATTTCCTCTTAAATGACTCAACACTTTTTAAGGCTTGATATGTCGCAGAGTGAACTCATTGTCCTCCATACGAGTCTCCTCCACACTGTTGACAATACCACATATCTTCAGTTCCTGCCTGGGCATCACCCTCACTTCTGTCCGTTCCATCTCCAGGACGCTGCCAGGGATAGACCTTTCTTCTCCCTTGACGCCACTACAACACTGGTCCATTCCCCATCATCTCTCCCCTTGGCAACCTTCAACTCTCTGGTCTCCCCCTCACCCTCCTCTTCAATCCGTGATGCTAGTGCCAGATTTATTTCCTTTCATACTGCCCTCCAACCTGCCAATCCCTGCACTGGCACCACCTTTTCTCATACCTACATCTCCAAATCTTCCTCTGAACCAGACTCCACCCATTGCATCCTCTGTACGCGCTTCTGAAAAGGGGAAGTAGCCAACCAGTGAGGGGACGTGTCATTGTGACAAGCCCCCGACCTGACTCGCCACAATTGGAGGCGTGTCCAGGACTTACGGAGGTGCTGGGCTTCCCCCAAGCTCTCCCCTGACAGTGAATAAATGGCGTACGCATGCACTTGGCATCTATTCACCCAGCAGTGATCGTTCACCGCAACTTTTCCCACCTGCGGGATACTGCTGCACGTGGGCACAGGGCAGGCTGTTTTAGCTAAAACAGCCTAGCAGGAACACTACCACTACTTAGTGGCACACACACTCAACAAGACTTCACCCACTGCCCAGCCTCAAATAATCTGCTATAAACTCCACCCACTGCCTAGTCTAGCACACCCTCCTCTCAGACTCCACCCACTGCCTAGACTAATCTACCCTCCCCCACAGCCTCCACCCACTGCCTAGTCTCGCACACCCTCCTCTCAGAATCCACCCACTGCCTAGTCTCATATATTCTTCTCAGACTCTGCCCACTGCCTAGCCTAGTCTACCCTCCCCCATAGACTCCACCCACAGCCTAGTCTAATCTAACATCCACCCACTGCCTAGTATCGCACACCCTCCTCTCTAAATCCACCCACTGCCTAGTCTCATATATTCTTCTCAGACTCTGCCCACTGCCTAGCCTAGTCTAGTCTACCCTCCCCCATAGACTCCACCCACTGCCTAGTCTAATCTACCCTCCTCCACAGACTCCACCCACAGCTAGATCTCCAAATTTACATTCCAATTAGAATGTTCCTTCTTCCACTACTGAACAAGTTTCTTCCATGTTCATCCCCACCATCTGCTAATTACCATCCAGGCTCCCTGTTTGATGCTTGTCTCCTGGACCACGTCCTCCAAATCTCCCCACTAACTTTCCATTGGACTGGAAGATGAAGATGCAACAGGATTTGTTATCCACCACGATTAAATGCCCGTTACGGTCTACGGTCACTCCCTTGGGACCCATAAGACGACCAACACCCACTTTGTTCTAGAAGCACAGGAAGAACGAGAGAGACTTAGAAAACATTGAACCTGTCAATGAGAATGTCCAAAAAGTTCTGTGCTCCTAAGCTACCTTGAACTTGCCCTCAGGAGAGAAGATGCTGACCCAGCGATTGTCATAATCTGCCACGATGATGTCACCGTTCATGTCCACTGCAACACCAGTGGGGCGCTGTAACTGTCCTGGCGATCTTCCTCGCACCCCAAAACGCAGCTTGAATTGACCCTCGTTAGAGAACACCTGCAACGCCAGAGGAACAGCAAGAATCCTAAGAGAAGAGGTGACGTGATGATCCATTGTGAGACAGACACAAAGACATAACATTACCTGTATACACTGATTGTTACTATCAGCAACCACAATCCGATTGTTACTGGAGGCAGAAATGCCCTGTAGGTTGGAGAATTCGCCTTTTTCACGCCCACGGGATCCTAAAAGGTAACAACATCCATCATGGAAACTGAGACTTTCTGCCCCAGATATCCTACATGGTCTCCTCTCTATGCTGCAAGATGCTGAAAATGACCCAATACTGGACCAGCGAATGTTGGATGGTTGGACAGAAAATATTTGTGTGTACCCAGCTTACTACTACATCTACTACTATTACTAGTACAACTACTACTATTACTAGTACAACTACTACTATTACTAGTACAACAACTACTATTACTAGTACAACAACTACTATCACTAGTACAACAACTACTATCACTAGTACAACTACTACTATCACTAGTACAACTACTACTATCACTAGTACAACTATTACAACTACCACTACTACTATTACTAGTACAACTACTACTATTACTAGTACAACAACTACTATTACTAGTACAACAACTACTATCACTAGTACAACTATTACAACTACCACTACTACTATAACTACTACTGTTACTACTACAACTACTACTACAACTACTATTACTAGCACAACAACTACTATCACTAGTACAACAACTACTATCACTAGTACAACAACTACTATCACTAGTACAACAACTACTATCACTAGTACAACAACTACTATCACTAGTACAACTACTACTATCACTAGTACAATAGTACAACTATTACAACTACCACTACTACTATTACAACTACCACTACTACTATTACTACTACAACTACTACTGTTACTACTACAACTACTACTACAACTACTACTATTACTAGTACAACAACTACTATCACTAGTACAACAACTACTATCACTAGTACAACAACTACTATCACTAGTACAACTACTACTATCACTAGTACAACTATTACAACTACCACTACTACTATTACTACTACAACTACTACAACTACTACTGTTACTACTACAACTATTACTGTTACTAGTACAACAGCTACTATTACTACTACAACTACTATCACTACTACTGTTACTAGTACAACTACTACTATCACTACTACTGTTACTAGTACAACTACTACTGTTACTAGTACAACTACTACTATCACTACTACTGTTACTAGTACAACTACTACTATTACTACTACAACAACTACTATCACTAGTACAACTATTACTACTATTACTAGTACAACAGCTACTATCACTACTACTGTTACTAGTACAACTACTACTATTACTACTACAACAACTACTATCACTAGTACAACTATTACTACTATTACTAGTACAACAGCTACTATTACTACTACAACTACTATCACTACTACTGTTACTAGTACAACTACTACTATTACTACTTCAACAACTACTATCACTAGTACAACTACTACTATAACTACTACAACTACTACTGTTACTAGTACAACTACTACTATTACTAGTACAACAGCTACTATTACTACTACAACTACTATCACTACTACTGTTACTAGTACAACTACTACTATTACTACTACAACAACTACTATCACTAGTACAACTACTACTATAACTACTACAACTACTACTATTACTAGTACAACTACTATCACTAGTACAACTACTACTATCACTAGTACAACTACTACTACTATTACTACTACAACAACTACTATTACTAGCACAACTACAACTACTATTACAACTACAACTATTACTATTATTACTAGTACAACTACTACTATTACAACTACTTTCACTAGTACAACTACTATTACTAGTCCAACTACTATTACTAGTCCAACTACTACTATAACTACTACTGTTACTAGTACAACTACTACTATTACTAGTACAACTACTACTATTACTAGTACAACAACTACTATCACTAGTACAACTACTACTATTACTAGTACAACTACTACTATTACTAGTACAACTACT